>OZ030006.1:143490645-143733145 GCA_964023405.1 Apodemus agrarius
GTGATAAAATTCCTTAGAGGATCCAACTGTGAGAGCTGAAATTTGGTTTAAAATCATTAAGGTCTTGCTCATATGTAGCACGTCAAACAACCGGATTTAGATTTTGTTTTATCTTACTTTTTTATTATGTGCATATGAGTGCAGGGTTTTGTACCTTGAAGCAAGTTCCCGAGGAGGTCATATGTTCTTGGAATCATCCAGTGTGACCTCTGTTCACAAAATTTGTAAGACCTTTAGCTACTTCAGTATAGTCTTTTCAAGAAATCTGAATGTACACCAAGTCCAACCACACTGTGAGTACATTTTAACTCATGGATATATATTCAGATGACCACACCAAGGAGCAAAATCAGGAGGTTTCGAGAGCATCCACTGATACATTACTGAAAGAAGGTCAGGACTGAGTGGTCATCCCTGTCATCCTCACACTTGAGAGACAAGTCATTGATAAGTTTGAGGTCAGCATGGGATCTTGAGGTCCAGTGAGCAGACTAACTGTGTGGTAGTGTGTTTATGCTGTGAGCTTCAGGAAGCCTGAAGCCAGAGCTCAGCTCATGGCAGTTAGATAATAGGAAGGTGGAGGTTAGGAAGGCCAGGGGGGGATCATCATAGTTTTGTCTCACACTGTCCTGCTACCTCCCTGTACAGGAAGTGGTTGGTGCCCTAGTCACCCATGTCTGCAGTGGGAAGGAGACTGAAGTTGACACTGCATTGGATGTCCTCCTTGAGCTGATTGCACTAAACGCCTCTGCTATGCGGCTCAATGCTGCTTTTGTTAAGGTATTGTCTCTCCTGACAAATAGCAAATCATTTCTCTTATTTATTTATTTATTTATTTATTTATTTATTTATTGTATATGAGTACACTGTTGCTGTCTTCAGACACACCAGAAGAAGGCACTGGATCCTATAACAGATGGTTGGGGCCACTGTGTGGTTGCTGGGAATTGAACTCAGGACATCTGGAAGAGTAGTCAGTGCTCTTAACCGCTGAGCCATCTCTCCAGCCCCAAATCATTTTCTGTTGCATGTATCTCAGTGTTATTGCCCCCTGTAAGTTAGCAAAAACATATTTTGTATTCTTTAAATATTGAGCACTATAACTGTGGGAGGGGTGTATGGAAAGATGGATAACAGTTAAGTTTTAAATAGAAGCATGAAGATGTAAAGATGCATCATATCTGTGTATTGATTGATGCAGACACACTTCTCTATACTTATGTGCCACACAGTGTTAACGTGCTGTGGGCGGGAAGGTGGGTCTCTGCCTCGGATGTAAGAGAGCAAGAAGTGTAAGCAAGTGCCCATGCACGGGTTTGTATAGCCATGTAGACTCTAGGAAGCACAAAGGAAAGAAAACTTGCAGTATTTTTATTTGTCTTAACTGACTTAACCCACATGTGCATTCATTTTCCTGCAAACAACATAGCTTTATTCTTCCGTATGGCTGAGAAAATGCCATTATCCGGGAACCACACTCTCACTGCTGCTGAGTGTCTAGGCTGTTTGCAAGCCTTAGCTATCGTGTTTGCACTGCAGTCAACTTACAGTGCAGGTGTCTCAGTGATGCTGACTCGGTAATTGAAGTCACTGGGTAATTGTTCTGTTTAAAAGGAGGGAAAAAAAAAAAAAGAAAAACAAAGGAGGGGAGGAAGAAGTGGGGCTGGAGACGGCTCAGCAGGTAGAAACGTTTGCTACATTTGCAAAGGATCCGGTTTGAGTCTCAGCACCCACATAGTGTTTCACAACAATCCATAACTCTAGTTCCAGGGAATCCCCTGCCCTTCTCTAACCTCCTTGGCCACCAACCGTGCATGTAGTGCATATGTACATGCATACATGCAGGCAAAACAGTCACCCATGAAATGAATATATCTAACTTTAAAAACATAAAAATGTTTTTAAATTTAAATGGAGAAAATTTTAAATTTAAACAGAAGTATTTTAAGAAAAATGTTAGCTAATTACCTCATTTTAGACATTTTTTTCCCCCTTCATAGGGCATTTTAGATTATTTGGAAAATATGTCCCCTCAGCAAATACGAAAAATCTTCTGTATTCTCAGCACTCTAGCATTTAGCCAACAGCCCGGAACCGGCAACCATATCCAGGTAAGAGGACATGTGTTGAGAAAGAATATTTTTAAACCTCTTCATTTGAAATTTGCCTGACTAAGCTTGTGGAGTCATAGAAACTACCTGGTCAACAGAGTGAATTCCAGGACAGTCACAGCTACAAAAAAGAGAAACCCTGTCTCAGAATCTAAGAAAGGTAAAAGGATGCTGAGTGCCACGCCAGCCTGGGCTACGTAGCAGCAGACATAGTTCCAGGTAGTTCCTAATGATACCCTGACAGAAGCCATCTAGGAGAGGCTGTGGCAAGCAGACGAGTTTCCTGGAGATGGACCACCATTTGCATGCCTGCAGTTGTGTATTCTAGAGAGACATAACTCTGAGATCCTGTCCCAGGATTGCTTCTCGCTGCTGATACTCCTTTCCTGCCCCTGTAACATAGCCTAATGTGTCCTAGGACAAATTTCCTGCAGATCAACATGAAGATGAACTTTCATGAATTAATGTTGTTTAGATGAATTAATGACTTTATAGCATTCTTTGTTTGTTTTTTTGTTTTTTTGTTTTTCAAGACAAGGTTTCTCTGTGTAGCCCTAGCTGTCCTGGAACTTACAGTATAGACCAGGCTGCCCTGAAACTCAGAAATCCACCTGCCTCTGCCTCCCAAGTGCTGGGATTAAAGGTGTGTGCCACCACTGCCCGACTTTATAGCATTCTTGATTTGATTAAAATAATTTCAGGAAGAAAGTTTAAGGAGGAGATGGTTTTAGATGCTTAGCCAGAAAGAAGTAATAAACTTAGATTCAGGAAGAGAATGTGCTCCCTCCTCATAGAATAAATAGTAAGTAAAGACAGCATAATAAACTTTTTTTTTTTTTTTTTTTTTTGGTTTTTCAAGACAGGGTTTCTCTGTGTGGTCCTGGCTGTCCTGGAACTCACTCTGTAGACCAGGCTGGCCTCGAACTCAGAAATCCTCCTGCCTCTGCCTCCCAAGTGCTGGGATTACAGGCGTGCGCCACCACGCCCGGTTAAGACAGCATAATAAATACAATGAGCTTGCATAAATTGCACTGAGAAGAAAAATAATCTTGGGACAGATTTGTGATCAAGAAAAAACAGTCATTCTAGGTCAGGTCCAAGGATGAGGCCACAGGTGTGCACTATGCTAAAGCAAGACCATGTGAAACTGTTGCTTTGAACTCACAGTGAGCTTATAGACTCTAACACTGCTTTGAACTTACCATTGACAGCCTTCTGTGACTCCCTTTTGTGTTACAATGTATCTCTGAGGTAATTTTATAAGGAACTTTGTCTAAGAAGGTATAAAAAGACTGGGAGAAAAAAAAAGTGTGCCTATATTTCCACCAAATGTATACATATCTGTCTGTCTGTCTGTGTGCATAGAGAACATATGTAGGTATATATGTATGTATGTAGGTTTGCATGTACACTTGTGAAATGGATGAAACAGGTGGTTGGGCCTGGCCAGTGTGTGTGTGTGTCTGTGTGTGTGTGTGTGTGTGTGTGTGTGTGTGTGCATGACTTTCTCCCTATCCTTTTCTTTCTCACTGGCCATTCTTGCCAGCCACAGATAAATCAGTTTTATCCCGTCAGTAGTGCTGACCCTGTAAGTCACCCGCTGCTGTCAGTGGGGACACAGTTGGCTGCTATCGACATGACCCCAATTGCCAGTGCCATACTCCTTCACTCCCTGCCTTGGTTTACCCTGTGGTGTCAAACCTGGTTTTGAACAAGATCCTAAGCAATAAAAATTAAGAGCTGTGAGTCATAGATGTTCACGTCTTTAATCCCAGTACTCTGGAGACAGAAGCAGGTGGTTTTTGTGAGTTTGAGCCAGTTCAATCTAGACAGCAAATCCCAGCCTGCCAGTGAGACCCTGTCTCTAAAAAAAAACAGCAAAGTAATCTTAGTCTGTTGGAATAAAGATGAATCTGAGCCTGTAGTCAGCCAACCATAAGACTAAATAAGCCATGGTTTTTCAGATTCTGTTTGCAGTACTATGGAGACACTGGATGTCTAAGCTGAATTTCACCTAGTCTTGCTTTCTTCTGGACTCACTAATCACCGAAGAAAGCTAACTAACAAAGGCTGTAAAATAGGAGCAGAGCTTACTGACTCGGGATCATAACCCACACCTGCTGTAGCTGTAGGGCCACCTTGGCACTAATTCACACTGGGCTATGGCTTTGGAAACCCAGCGCCTTGTTTAATTTAACCATTGTGTGTGATACACACACACACACACACACACACACACACACACACGTACAGAACTTGGTGTATGGAGAGACGTGCAATGAACAGTCCCCACTCTAGGCATCTGGCTGGCCTTCTCTGAGGTCATCCGTGCCCCAGTGCTGAGCATTCACAAAGTTATTGTTACCTCTATTGGGCTTCCCCTTTCTGGTGCTGTATCCTGTTTTCTCATTTAGCAGAGTATTTGCAAATTGTTTCGTATCAATAATACAAAGTTACTTTCTTATTTTATTTTAGAATTGTGGCAAAATATACACAGAACTTACTGTTTTCATTATTTTTAAGTATATCAGTGGCGTGTAGGATATCCACAAGGTGCAAGTGTAATCTCTGTTCATTTTCAGAATAGTGTGCAATCTGAGCAGGAAGGCACCCAACATGGCAGAATTCCACACTACCCACTCCCTGGGGCCGAGGTCAAGACACTAGGACCACAGTGTGTTTGCCTGTTGTCTTTTCTCAGTATTGTCAAGTGTAATAGGCACGTCAGACCTTCTTCCCATCGTAGCTGAATGTCTGTTTCATGCACCTCTCTCTCTCACTGTCCACGGATGGCTGTGGTAGTTTTTGTGTTTTTCAGCTGTTAGGACAATGCGACTTGAGCATTCAAGTGCAGGTCCTGTCTGAGCCTCCATCCCAGCTCTAGAGTTATACCTAGAGAGAGCGGTGCTGAAATATTTGGGGTTCCAAGTTTAACAGTTTGAGGAGCCTCCAACATTGTTCCGAGCAGCTGCACGATTTCTCATTCTTAGTTGGAAAGCACGACATTTCCTGGTGCTGCAGTTTTGGTAAGGATTGCATCCAATCCTCGAACAATGTTGTCATCTTTCAATATTAAGTTTCCAACCCAAGAACATAGGGCATCTTCTTATTACGTAGTTCGTTTCAGCAGTATTTTCAGTATGGCACTGAGGCTGGCCGCAAACTCAAGTTCTGTTTATAGAGTTATGCCCATGCCCAGCTTGCAGTGCTATAATATGTAAACCTTTGGTCTGCCAAAATTGCATAGTGTGTCATTTAAATTGCTTGGTAACTTGTGGTCAGGTGTGAAACCTGAGATTAATCAGCATATCCTTGTTTTTAAATGAGAACATCTACTCCTAAAAATTGCCCTCTGGGGCTGGAGAGATGGCTCAGTGGTTAAGAGCACTGACAGCTCTTGCGGAGGTCCTGAGTTCAAATCCCAACAACCACATGGTGACTCACAACCATCTGTAATAGGATCTGAAGCCGTCTTCTGGTGTGTCTGATGACAGAGCTACAGTGTGCTTACATATAATAAATAAATCTTAAAAAAAAAATTTCCCTCTGACCTCTGTGCCTCTGCCCTGCACATAAGGTACACCTACAAAGTCAATATATTTAAAAATAATTATGCTGTATCTCATTATTCTAGCTGCACAGCCATCCCACAGTAATTCACCAGTCCTAGAGCAGTTGCCATGACAACACTGAGAGCTGTTGTGGACGGTGTGCCTTGTTCTAGGAGCTTTGTATAATTGGTCTGTGGTTTTTTTTTTTTTTTTTTTTTTTTTGGTTTTTCAAGACAGACTTTCTCTGTGTAGTCCTGGCTGTCCTGGAACTCACTCTGTAGAACAGGCTGGCCTCGAACTCAGAAATCCGCCTGCCTCTGCCTCTGCCTCCCAAGTGCTGGGATTAAAGGCGTGCGCCACCACCGCCTGGCTTGGTCTGTGGATTTTAAAGCAACTTTCCATCTTCTACATTCTCCACGAGACTTAGAGAATGGAATTTGGCTCCAGCAGTGATTTGTTCTTTTGCTCTGTCACTCCAGAACAGTCTCTCTGTCCTCATGTCATTGTTGCATTGCAGGATGACCTGCACCTGGTGATCCGGAAGCAGCTCTCGAGCACTGTGTTCAAGTACAAACTCATTGGGATCATTGGTGCAGTCACCATGGCCGGCATCATGGCAGAAGACAGGTACTCATGCGCGTCTGCTCTGTGTCTCAGTCAGCCTGTCAAGGTGCTGCCGCCTCACACACTTTATAAAGACATTAAAACTGTAGGAGAAGTAAGCATGCTCACTCGTTTTCCATGTTCCCTTCTAATCTTTTTTTTCTTTAGCTGGGCACATGGAAAGAGACTCAGCTGATGGCAGGAATTGAAAGCTGGTTTGCGTGGCATGGTCAGACTACTGTCTGTCTCAGGAAAACAAGAGACTCTCTAATCATTACTAAGTTAGTAAGTTAGTGTGTCCTTTAAAATACATATCTGTTGATCTTACACGTTTGCAAAAGCTTCAGAATTCCAGGGACAAAGGCAGTATAATCACTTGTGCACAGGAGTTTGTCATAAGGTTGGTAACTAGTGTGACTCTGTCTCAAAAAAAGAGGGAATAATCATGCTTCACTATAATGAGCAAAATAAATACTCTTCCATTAAATTTTACCTCTATTTCTATCTGAAAGATGAGACTGTTAAACTTATTATAACATATTACAAAATTAAACTAGAATTCCTTGTTCCTAGAAGTGTGCCATCTAATTCCACCCAGAGGAGTGCCAGCGTGAGCAGTGAGGAGCACACACAGGTACGCTTCTGCAGTGTGGTAAGATGGGTGCCAGTGCGCAGGGCTGGTGGCCTCTTACTGGGGTTTGCCTGGGCGGGTTTCCACTGTGGTATGAGTTTTCTTTTCTTTCACAAAGCTGGGACGGAGCAGGGGCCTTGTGTATCCTACCACTGAGCATATCTGTGCCTGTTTCAAAAGCATCTTCAACTATTTATGTTTAAAGATAGGTCTAGCCCCAGGCCTGGAGCTAACTATGTAGACCAGGCTGGCCTTAAACTTTCTGGGATCCTCCTGTCTCTGCCTCCTAAGTGCCAGGATTACAGGCAGGAGACACCACGCCCATCTCGTCCTGGTAACTCCTCAGAAGTTCACTCTAGGACTCAGCAGAGCTCTTCCTTTGGCTTGTCTCTCTCCTCTTTCCATGTCTGTCCCTAAGGCTGTCACTCCAGCTTTGGTGTGGCTTTGGATACGATACCTGCTTGGAAAGAGACAGACTGGAGAAGAGGCTCAGGAATGCCTCACTTGACTTCTGTCAGTGAGATTGGAGAAAGAACTTACTACCGAATGTGGAGAGGAATTTAGAGTTGGTAGTCCAGAGGTCACCGCTCTTTGTCCCCATCTCTTCCAGGTGACTTCTTTGCTACAGCTGGTTCATTCTTGCACCGAGCACTCTCCTTGGGCCTCTTCTCTTTATTATGATGAATTTGCCAACCTGATCCAAGAAAGAAAGCTGGCTCCAAAAACCTTGGTAAGGACAATGTCTGGTTTCAGGGGTGGCAGGTGGGAACCAGTTCTTGAGACAGGTCTCACTGTGTAGTCCCAACTGACTAGAACTTATATAAAGACCAGTCTGCCCTTGAGCTAGCTGTAGTCCTTCTGCCTCTCTGTCCCATTTTGGAATAGCTGGGGTGAACTGCCTTTTCTTAAAGTGACAAAGCATCAGAGCTTCTTTGGGACACATTAAGTCTTTCTCTCTGTTGCGGAATACAAACAGACCACCCTGGGAGTTCCCGAATTCTAGCTGGAAAGACTGTTTCACCCTACTCAGTTTTTGGGCTCTTCTGAGGCTCCTGCACCTAATAATAATGGTTATAACGGTAAAGGCGAGAAGGTTGTGGGTGATTGGCACCATTTCTTCGATGGCCCTATTCTATGCCAAGCACCGAGGGAGGCACTTTTTTGTGAGTTATCTTTGTTCTTCATAGTATTGGAGTCCTGTGTTACTATTCTGTTTTAGAATTGAGAAGCCTGTGGTTTAGAAAGGTTAATGGCAGTTTATTTAGGGCTATATAGCAAGTATACCCCTCACTACACTGTTCTTGTTTGCACCCGGAAGGAATGGGTTGGGCAGACCATCTTTAATGATTTCCAAGATGCCTTTGTGGTGGACTTCTGCGCTGTTCCAGAAGGGTAAGTGCTGTTTACCTTTTGGGTTGGTTCTCCTAGGGAGGAAGTTGTATCAGTTCAGTAGCTGATACAAACTTCACATTACTTTTACCCCCAAGTCTGTCCACCATAACTCATCCCGCCCCCAGCCCCAACATCCTGTATCCCAGCCATAGGATTGCTAAAAAGGTCCCCACCTGCTCTCTCTGTTTATAGCTTCTTTCCAAAATTATTTTGCCTGAAGTTGATTTATTCTAGTGATTTCCCACATGGCCTTGTTTTCCTCCCAGTGGGGACATCAGATTTTGGGTTCTCTTCACAGTGACTTTCCATTTCCTGTGAAAGCACTCTATGGACTGGAAGATTACAGCACTCAAGATGGCATTGTCATCAACCTCCTGCCGCTGTTCTTTCAGGAGTTTGCGAAAGATGTTAGTCAAGTGATGTCACAAGAATCAAGCCAGAAGTTAGTTGCTTTCCATCTTTTGGTATTCTGAATGTTCACGGGGAAATTCTTTTTTTTTTAATCTCTTACTATCAATGAATGGACTTATTTATTTAATGTGTGTATGTACCAAGTGCTTGTGTCTGTACCACATGCATTCAGAGGCCATGAAGGTTAGAAGAATGTGGTGGCTCCTTGGAACTAGAGTTGTAGGTGGTTCTGAGCCACTACATGGGCTCTGGAAACTGACCCTGGGTTCTCTGTTAGAGCCGTAAGCACTCTTACCTCCTGAGCCATCTCTCTCCAGCCCCATTTCCTAGTTCTTTTAATGTGTGGGATCCTTGCATCAAAGCAGTTCTTTCAGGAAAGGTTGTATCTAGAGCTGTTAGGAGGATGCGGGCAGGTTCCTCTCTGTCTCTTGCTCCCTGGGATTGAGATTTGCATTGCCCATGAGGGTCAGCACACACCACCTTGGCCTATGTGTCCTTGTTCCTGAGCATCCTTGGTTGCCTCTGCCTCTCTCACCCCTCCTTCCCTCTGGAGCCTCCCACCGGCTGCACACACCCTTCCTGAGCATTAGCTCACTATCTGCTGGGCCTCACTGAGCTGCTTGCTGCCTTTCTGTAATTACAAGAGTGAGTAGCTATCGTTTTGGATTAATAGGACTGTGAACTAAGTGTGGTTCCTGGGGTGGCATCTTCCTTCTCAGATCAATGTCTTCTTTGTGCCTGGCTTCCCATTTCCGGCTGCTGAGACTTTGCGTGGCAAGACAACATAACGGAAACTTGGATGAGATCGATGGTCTCTTAGGTATGCACGAAATTCTCAGAACCTTCTTTTGTGCTCTTTTGGTAAAAGTAGTCAAGGGCCAGGCCTGCACCTCAGACATGTCCTGTGAGATGGAATTTCCTCAAGCGAGAATTGCAGCAATAATGGCATGTCAGTCAAATGAGCTTATGTGGACCCAGTGTCCTCTGTGTAATTGTTGCTAAATGCTGGTTGGTGGGCATAGTCTTTATTTTTTATTTTTCTCCCATTGTATGTATTTACTTTTGGGGGGGTTGTTTATTTGTTTTTGTTTTTGTTTTATTCAAGACAGGGTTTCTCTGTGTAGCCCTTAGTTCTCTGTAAACCAGGCTGGCCTCTAACTCAGAAATCCGCCTGCCTCTGCCTCCCAAGTGCTGGGATTAAAAGAGTGCACCACCACTGCCTGGCTATGTATTTACTTTTTATTACTACAAATCTGGGAGAGGTACAACATCATGACAAATTTTGTGACCAATGGCCTTTGCAGGAAGACCGCTTAGGAATTTGGCATGAACCGTGCGTTTGTTTCCATGGACCTGAGATTCTGTCCCCTGAATTACTCTGGTTTTGTTTGGTTTGCCTCCAGGAGTCACTGTAATGGCTTTTGATTTATATATATAAGATCATAGTAGAATTCAGATTATCTCGGGCATAAACACCTTTAGTCTTAAGAAGAGCTGTGAGCTCTCTTTGGTGCCAGGGACCATGGTTATAGCCAGCAAACAGGGCCTTTTACACTACAGCCTTCCAGACATAGTTGCCTTTTAGAACTCCTGTTTCCAGCAGGTTCCATAGGTGCCAAAATGGGCTGAAGAGTGTGGGTGTATTCTTTTGACACCAATATGGAGGGATTTTTGAAATAAAACAAAGCCTAGTTTTCAAATAAGAGTTTAAGAGACAAGTAGGTGTCTGGGGAGCTAGGACCTGTGGTCTTCGGCCTTGAGCTGAAGGTTGGTGGGACATTCATGCTTTCTCAGATTGTCCCCTGTTCCTCCCTGACCTGGAACCTGGAGAGAAACTGGAGTCCATGTCTGCTGAAGACCGTTCGCTTATGTGTTCCCTCGCATTCTTAACTTTCAACTGGTTCAGAGAGGTGAGCAGGTTACTGGAATGTTTCACCTACGTCTGTAGTTTCTTTCGAAAGGAAACTATTCTCTTGGCTCCCACAAACTCCCTAAACACCTCCCTGAAGCACCAATGCCTGTGCTTCTCTGAAGTGCCCACCACTGCTGACCTCACCCCCGTCAGAGTCCTCAGACCCTCACGGTGTAGCCGGCTCATCAGGCCCCCGCACTCCCACTTCTCCAGACAGTCTCACTTCTGTGCTGGAGCCCTCTGCTTGCTTTTTGGTCTCAGGGAGAAATGGGTATAGCCTCCTTCCTTCAGAATGTGCTTGAGGATGTTGGTCATAGCAGTGCCTCATTGCTGCCCCACTGCGTTTTGGCTGCGTTGTACTTCACATTTATACAATTCCCACTTTATAGATAAAGACACAAAATCTTAGAAAGGCTACAGACCCTGCCACAGCACTGTGAGAAATAAATAGTAGACTAAGATTTGATCTGCTGACATGCGCACTCTGATATTCTGCCTAAGTGCAGAGTGAGTAGTGAATTGCAGTGGGTAAATCTCAGGAGCCTTGTGTTTGGGAGGGACAACACTGCTACACACCAGACTGCATCAGCTCTCCATCACTCAGGCGTAGTTTCCACCAGGACTGTAACAGGGTTTTCTTGTCATTTTAGCCTTTAAACTTTATGGGACCACCGTGGTAGCCCTGTGGCTGAGGTTGCTTTGCTGCTCGTCGGCACCAGAGTTTGGTTCCTAGTGTTGGCAGTGGAGGCTCAGCTGACAGTCACTCCAACACCATGCTCTTCTGGTCTGTGAGGTCACCCATGTTCATGTGAACATGCAAACACACACACACACACACACACACACACACACACACACACTGTACACACATACACAATAATTCAGATTTTTCTCCTAAACTTTGTCTTTCTGAATTTAGATGAATTTTTAAGTAGTTTCTAAATGAGAACTCTATCTGTGACTTTTATTTTGCAGAGAATGCTAGAACATAGACAAGTGAATTGTCAGCTGTACAGTAATGCATGAAGCCTTAGCCTCTGTCCCAGCACCACATAACTGGGTGTGGTGACTCATACCTGTCTCTAGCTCCAACACCTTGCCAAGTTAAGACAGATTGATCAGGAGTCATCCTCAGCCTCATACTGAGTTTAAAACCAGTCTGTTCTAAGACCTATTCCTTTTCTTGAAGATTGGCACAGTTTATGATGTACTATTTCATATACAGATATAGCTGCTTCACTGTATGTTTGTTTCTTTAAGACAATCTCACTGGTTGGCCTGTGTCTACTTATGTAGACCAGATTGGCCTCAAATTCATGGTAATGCTCCTTTCTCAGCATCTCAACTATTGGAATTTTATAGACATAAACCACCACAACAGACTTATATGCTTTATATTAAAAAAAAATATTTAGTGTAGAAAAAGAACCTTTCATCCATGGGGAAGTAAAGCACATGAGGTTAACGCCCACATATGACGAGGACGTGTGCTTTGCAGGTTGTGAATGCCTTCTGCCAACAAACCTCTCCTGAGATGAAGGGCAAGGTTCTCAGTCGGCTAACGGACCTCGTGGGACTTCAGGAAGTCCTAGAGACATACTTGGCAGGTAAGAGGGGCCATGCTGCAGGCCTTGGGTGGAGATGGGCAGTCTTGTTTGTTTGTTTGCTTGGGACGGTATCTCTATGTAGCCCTGACTGTGGAGAACTCACTTTGTAAGACCTGGCTGGCCTCTAACTCACAGAGATCTGCCTAGCTCTACCTCCAAGACCAGGTAACCTTTTCTTCTTAAATATCGGCATGAACCAGCAGTAAAGATGAAGGCCTTTTCATCAGAAGGCCTTCTGACCATGAATTTAACTGGTTGATTTAAAATGCTGGCTTATGGGCTGGAGAGGTGGTTCAGCAGTTAGGAGCCCTGGCTACTCTTCTAGAGGAGTTTCATTCAAAGTACCCATGTAGTAGTTAACTGTCTGCAACTCCATTTCCATGGTATTCAACACCATTTTCTGGCCTCCCAGGGTACTAGGTGTGCACGTGGCACACAAATATACATGCAGGCAAAGCACTCATACACATTAATAAAAGAAAAAATTTTTAATGCAAGCTTGGGGGTGAGTGTGTGTTACACTTCTCATCTGAGCACTCTGGAGGCAGAGCGCGGTGATCTCTGCACTCACTCCCAGCCAGGACTCAGTGTGAGATCCTGTCTTAGGGAGACAGACAAAAACAAAGAGAGAAGCTGAAAAGGCCAGTTTAGTTCTGTTAATTCTGTAGGGAAAATAAGAAGCCTTCCTCAGGCCCTCATATTAAATAATGCAATATAAAACAAAAAGATATGTGACCAAATACTTATTCCTGGCTGTCCTGGAACTCACTCTGTAGACCAGGCTGGCCTCAAACTAAAAAATCCACCTGTCTCTGCCTCCCAAGTGCTGGGATTAAAGGCATGCGCCACCACCACCTGGCTATGCTTTGGATTTTTAAGTGATATTCTTAGTTTCTTTTTGTTTGGTTGGTTATTTCATGTTGCTATTGAAAATGTCTTTGTATTAATTCATCATAATCAGTCACTATAATATATTATTTCTCTAAGCTTTGCATTTTGCTGTGCCCAAACCACATCAGCTGAATGACTGGAGTGTGCACGTCCCAGGCAGTCGTGGCTGCGGCGGTGACGCGGAAACCTGTTTCTGGGTGTTGGGTATTTGGATGGCTGTGGTGGTTCAATCCTCCTGCTCTCTTTCAGTCATCCCAGACTATGTCCCGCCTTTCGCAAGCGTTGACTTGGACACTTTAGATGTGACGCCTTGGAGCAGTTCTGCCCTGGCAGCAAAAAGCAGAAACAAGGGGAAGACAGGTGAGTGTGTTTCTTTCTTGTTCCCATCTCTGTCACGCTGAATTAACCTCGCAGGTTATACATATCATGGCATTCATATTTGAAAACATAGAGTGCTGGCGGCACCGTTGGTTAGTAAGTGGTGCTTCTGAGGTGATTAGCACGATCTGCCGACAAGCCTTTCTTTAGAAGGTTTAGTGTTGGGTCGCTTGAATCATGAAACTTCCTCCTCCTTTCTTGGAGGACCCTATTTGGCAACATGTGCTTATTAATTACTTGAGTCATTTTTCTCTCTTTGCCACAAAGGGGGCAAGAAACAAAAGGCTGATAGCAGCAAAGCATCCTGCGCGGACACACTTCTAACAGACGATACTTCAGAATGTGACATGGCGCCATCTGGGAAAAGCCAAGTGGACAAGGTACTGGAGTGTGTGACAAAGGTTTATGACTGCTCAGTGAAAACGAGGCTGGCCTGATACTCTGCATGTTTTGAAGAGAAGAAATGGGAAGAAAGGCAAATGAAGTCTCTGGGGCCTCAGGATGACCCTCGTGGAGCAGAGCTCTTACTGTTCTCTAAATTCTTGGTTGTTGTTTCCACTAGAAACCAGTACAGCCCATTAGGCAGAGGCAACCTCGGTTGACAAATTGCTCAGATGAGATTGGCCTGCAGCTGTGCTTGAGAAATTGTCTTAACTGATGATTGATGGCTCCACTGTGGGTGGTGCCATCCCGAGGCAAGCGTGCCGGCCCTTTAATAAAGCTGGTTGAGCATGAGTAGGAAGCAAGCCAGAAAAGAAGCCAGCAAGCGGTGCTCCTCTGTGACTTCTGCTTCAGCTCCTGCCCTGATTTTTCTCAGTGATGGAGTGTGACCCGCAGAACCACAGTCAAGTGAGCCCTTTTCTCCCCAAGTTAATTTGATTAGAGTGTTTTATCATAGCCACAGAAATCAAAGAGCAGTCCTTACTGCACTGTACAGATGGCTGCTTTTTCTATTTATCTTCTGCAGACTTTATCCCTGTGTTTTGCACCCCAGTGATACTTCGGATTCTGTTTTATAATAGTTATCTCATTGTGTCTTAGAATACACCGTCCCCTGCCTTAGGTTTTTCAGACAGGGTCTCACTGAGTAGCAGAAGCTGACCTCAAACTCATGATCCTTCTGCCTTAGTGTATTTTGTGTTGGGATTAAGGTCATGAACTTCCATGCCGAGGGTGACATTCTCTTATATATACTACTTTTGGTTTTTGTCCTTTTTACCCCAGACTTAGACTTAGTTACCTAGATGTGCATACCTATAATCTCAGCATTTGGGAAGGTGGTGGGAAGATGATAATACATTTGAGGCTGACTAAGCTACCTGCAAGACCTTGTCTTTAAAAAAAACAAAAACAAAAACAAAATATAGTTATCAAGATGGTTCAACTAGCAAAGGCACCGGCTGTCACACCTAATGGCCTGATTCAGTCCTCAGGGCTTACATGGTAGAGAGAGCCAGTTCCCACAAATTGATGTTTGACCTTCATACATGTGCTGTGGCAGGCACACAAACATAGAGAATAAATAAAATAAAACAAAAAAATGTAAAGCCACAAAAGGCGTCACAGTGACTGACTACACCGTGGGTGGCTTTGAAATGCTCACTGTGGTCTGTGGTAGCTGATGAGCATTGGTGCCCTGTGACATTCACAGAGGAGTGTCAGGTTGGAAAAGTTTCCTGGCGCTTAGATGTCAGTTTGTTTTGCCGCTACCATGCGTTCTTTTCATTTTCATTTTAGGTTTGTGACTCCACTAACCTAAAAGCCCAGGGTTGATGTTAATGTTCCTATCTATATTAATTCATTAGGCAGTTTGTAAGCAGAGAGGGTAAATTAAAGACTTGATCACGGGCATACTATGTGCACTTGAGCTAAGGTTTGAAACCAGCTTATCCTAACCTTTAAGCTCACAGCTTTCTGTACGTTTACCTAATAGTTCATTCTTAAGAAGAAAACCCAAGGATGATGTGGGTGTATATTGTTACACTACATCAAGTGCTGTGGCTTTGGGGTGGTTAGAGAATTTGGTGAAAGGAATGTGGTGATGTAAGGAAATTAGAGTTTTTTACCAAACATGAATGTGTATTGAACGTTAGCATGTTAATTAAAATTGGACTTGAGGGACTGCGGAGGTGATCACTCTGTGGTTCAGCGTACTCACTGCTCTTGCAGAGGGCGGGGTTCAGTTCCTAGCACCCATGTTTGGTAACTCACCTGTCAGTACAGCTTGAGCAGCATTCAGGGCCTCTCACTCACAAGTGTGCACACACACAATTAAAAAAGAGTTTCGGAGTAAATTTTTTTTTTAAATTAGGCTAATGTCAGAAACTTTAGTTCTTTTGAGTTGTTCTTTTGTCTGCTCCTCATTTTCCTCCAGGAGGCCACAGGGAAGGAAGGAAAGACGTTTGTGTCACTGCAGAATTACCGTGCTTTCTTCCGAGAGCTTGACATTGAGGTCTTCTCTATTCTACATTCTGGACTTGTGACCAAGTTCATCTTAGACACTGAAATGCACACTGAAGTAAGTACCAGTCTGGATCCTTTTAGGAAGTTCCTCATGTCTGCTCATGTTTCAAGAAGAACACAGATATTAAAGTAGTTGGGCCAGGTCACGGCACGATTTGAAGCCCAGCACTGGGGAGGCAGAGGGAGGCAGATACAAGTCCAGCCTGGTCTACATAGTGAGTTCCAGGACAGCCAGGTATACACAGAGACTCTGCCTCAACAAGACAACAAAGAGTGGAGCTGAAAGCTGGGACTGTTGCTGAGTGGGAGAGCACTGTGGCCATCTGTGAGAGGGACGACTGGCGGATGGGGTGAAGGAACAACAGTGAAGGGAAGGCTGGCTCTGATTTCAGAGGCTTCGGTATGAATTCCGAGTGGGCAGTCAGACTTGACACCCTGGTTGTTCCCAAGGCACAGGTTTTCTCAATGTGGTGGGTTATCAGTCACAGTACTGGAGACGGGACCCTTCCCTGCAGGTGGCCAGTTAAAAGCACTGAGTGTACTTAGATAGTGGAGGACTGTTGGGTGTAGAGAAGTCGGTGTTGTCTTTCCATTTTCGTGACCTTTGTTCAGACTAAGCAGATAATTCTAGATGCCATCTTTATGTTGACTGCTCACCTACACACGGCGGTGCAGCGGCATGTGCATCTGCGGCTTTCCTTCCGCTGGGCCAGGGGACCGGAGGCAGAGAGGCCTGGCCTGCCCTGCTGTAGTAACAGCTGAGCTTCCTAATAAAGCTGAGAACAGAGGATATTTTCACAGAGAAAGTAACTTTTGATAAAGATTTTCACTAGAGAATGGACTTTCCATTCCCAGACTAAAATATTTAAAATGGAATGGAATTTTAACTAATAGTTGGGAAAATGTAGGCACCTTCAGAATAGAATCAGGGGTGTGTGTGTGTGTGTGTGTGTGTGTGTGTGTGCACACGCGCATGCACACACGCTTCTATTATTTGAGTTTTTTCTTCATCAACCTGCTCATAGAAGATGCCCGAGAAGTGTATTGGATGCACAGTGAGGTGGCCATTCCCCCAGCCCGCCTCCTGCGGTGCACTAACCGGATGATTCGCCACAGTGAGCAGGAGCGAAGAGGTGGAATGACAGGCGTGCCCGGGGAAGAGGCTGGCGGGTGACCGGGTGGTGAGAGTGGTTAAGGTGCCTGCCACCTTTTACACGGTCCTGGGGTCTACCCCTGAGCCTCCTGCCTGGGTGGCAAGTGCTTCGTCCGCTGAGCCTTCTTTCTAGCCCCCATTTCCTCTTTTTAAAATTAAAGTCAAATTCAGTTCTTCACCCAGGGGACAGATGAGCATCAAGCGCACTGAAAATGCTGTAAGCCGGCCATGACTGAGGTCATTCTTCACATTCCGCATTACAGGCGACAGAGGTTGTGCAGCTTGGGCCCGCCGAGCTGCTCTTCTTGCTGGAAGACCTTTCCCAGAAGCTAGAAAATATACTGACTCCTTCCTTTGCCAAGAGAATCTGCTTCTTCAAGGTTAGTAGTGGCACGAGCATGGGCCCGGGCTCCACGGAGACTTGGAAACAAGCAGGGCTTAGCTGTGGGTGGCCTGGTGCTGCGTCTAATTTACTAGGTCACGTAGTGGCATTCCCGCATAGACGTCTTGCCCTGTACAGGCTGGGCTGCAGTGTAGCCTAACATGCTTAAAGCCCAGGCTGGATCCCTCACACTGGTGTGTGTGTATCTGTGTGTATTTCTCAAACGAAATTGAAGAGACTCCTAATACAATAAATTTATTTCTAAATGTCCTAAAAATAGAAGCATAGAAAGTACAAAAGCACTGAGCATGTGGTAAGGTAGTTGGATGCTACATATGGTAAAGTGTGTGTGTGTGTGTGTGTGTGTGTGTGTGTGTGTGTGTGTATGTTGTTTGTTCTGTATGCATGCACCCAAATTCATTAATTATGCTGGTCTGTACTTTTGACTTTTTGAGACAGTCTCCCAGAGCCCAGGCTAGACTCGAACACACTATGCAGCTGAGAATTGCCTTGAAGTCCTGATCCTCCTGCCGCCATCTCCCTTCTGAGATTACAGGCACATATCACCATGCCTGGTCAGAAGATGGTGTCAGAGCCCCTGGAACTAGAGTTATAGACAGTTGAGAGCCACCCTGCGGGTGCTAGGATATAAACTAGGTCCTCTTCAAGAGCAGCTAGTACTCTTAACTACTGAGCCATCTCTCCAGCCCGTATCTGTACTTTTTTTTTTGTTTTTTGTTTGTTTTGTTTTGTTTTTTTGTTTGTTTTTTTTTGTTTTTTCGAGACAGGGTTTCTCTGTTGTAGCCCTGGCTGTCCTGGAACTCACTCGGTAGACCAGGCTGGCCTCGAACTCAGAAATCCACCTGCCTCTGCCTCCCAAGTGCTGGGATTAAAGGCGTGCGCCACCACCGCCTGGCCCATATCTGTACTTTTTAATCAGACCTTGTTCTAACTCTACAAAATCCATCCTCTCAGGTATTTAAAATTAAAGATTGTTTATCTTTTGCTATCATGTTTATCTCTTTGTTATAATATCAGCTTAGGAAAATAAATCACTTCTTTTGTCAATTCCTACCTAGAATCACAACTTTGAGATTTATTTATTTATTTATTTATTATGTATATAGTGTTCTGCCTGCATGTATGCCTGCAAGCCAGAAGATGGTACCAGATTGCATTACAGATGGTTGTGAGCCACCATGTGGTTGCTGGGAATTGAACTCAGGACCTCTGGAAGAGTATCCAATGCTTTTAACCTCAGCCATCTTTCCAGACCGACTTTGAACTTTTGCTGTTTTTTTTTTTTTTTTTTAAGATTTATTTATTTATTTATTTAATGTATATAAGTGCACTGTCACTATCTTCAGACACCAGAAGAGTACGTCAGATCCCATTACAGATAGTTATGAGCCACCATGTGGTTGCTGGGAATTGAACTCAGGACCTCTGGAAGAGTAGTCAGTGCTCTTAACTGCTAAGCCATCTCTCCAGCCCTGAAACTTTGAACTCTTAGCTAATGATTAAATACTTTATCCAGTTTCTCTTATAACTCTGAAATTTATTGTAGAATAAAGGAAACCGGAATATTGGATTCTCACATCTTCATCAGAGATCGGTCCAGGACATTGTACATTGTGTTGTTCAGCTGCTAACCCCAATGTGTAACCATCTGGAGAACATTCACAACTTCTTCCAGGTGAGAAGACTGACTGACTTGTAAGATGAGGAACCGTGTGAGGACAAGCAGGCCAGCTGTGGAGGGCAGAGTATGGAAGGAAGGAGAGAAGTACACCTTCCCTGCGAACGGTCAGGAGAGCAGGCAGACTCAGCAGTACAGATGTGTGAACAACCTTAACTGAGGCAAACTGGGGAGGAGTGAGAGCAGTTGCAGAGCAACTGGACTAAACCTCGTTTCTTTTTAGTGCTTAGGTGCTGAGACTCTCAGTGTAGACGACAAGGCGAGAGCAACAGCTCAGGAGCAGCGCACCATGTCCGCCTGCTACCAGAAGCTGCTGCAGGTCTTGCATGCACTCTTCTCGTGGTGAGTGTGGGGAGGCAGTGTCACAGGAGCATGTGCAACGAGTGTGTGTGTGTGTGTGTGTGTGTGTGTTCACTTCTGACTGTTCCCTTAGGGAAGAAGGGAAGGAAATGGATACAGCCCTTCCTGGCTGCTTTCTTCTTTTCTGTTTGCTCTTGGAAAACCACTGAGTCTTACAGAGCCACTGTTACTAACCAGTTTGATGAATGAGGGGCTCACTGATTAACTAACAGAACAAATCTGAGCCTCTTGCTCCTTCTGGTTCTGGTAGCAAGCATTCGGTAATAGCTGGGGAAGCCAGCACTGTGGTGGGACACGTCTGTGACCCAGCTACTCAGAAGGCTGAAGCAGAAGGAAATTGAGCTCATGTGGGGTTTGAGACCAGGCTGAATAAGACAGAAATAGCATGCAGATAGCATGGGCCCTGTGGCATTTGATGAGGCTTTTAAACAGGACCGCAGAGATGTGGCTTTGAATGTGTTCCGCAAGTGAGGCTTCTTATCCCCCTCCCCACGCCCTGAGGACCAGCACTGCAGACTCTGCCCAGTCCTGGGTTTTCTGTGCTCCTGGGGTGAAACCTCGAGCTTCAGGCAGGATAGGCGAGCACTACCAACCAAGCTACCCCCACACCCTTGGTGGGCCTTTACAGAATCAGTGGTCTTTATATTCTGCTTCTTACATTCCAAATATCTGTGTCTGTGCCCGCAAAGTTCAGAAGTGGGTACGGGATCTCCTGCAGCTGGAGTTGCAGGTGGCTGTGGACAGCCTGATGTGGGTGCTGGAGCCACACTCACGGTGAATGCAAGAGCAGCACATGCTCTTAGCTGCTGAGCCTGCTCGTCAACCTGGTCTTTAAAATAAGAATAGAAATATAACCAATGTGGTTTTACACTGCAGTGTGCGTGTATATGTATACACTGACGTGTTCTCCTCCCACCAAGTGGATCCAGCGGTCAGAGCCGAGTTGTGTCAGGCTTGGCAGCCAGGGCCTTTGCCTGCCGGGCAGTCCACTGAGGCCCAGGATTGAGTTCAGAAGAGTTGGAAGCAAAGCATGGGCGAAAGGAGAAAGAAAGGCGTGCCTCTGCTTCTTCCGCTCCCCAGCCATGCCTGATCCCATCTGTCCTCTTTGAACAGGTTTTCTGGAGAATTTTACCCAAGCTTAAATTTATGCTAAATCTTCTCTTTTGAGCCACGAGCGAGATCATATCCAACCGCCTCCTCAGCGCCCCCTTGGATGTGTCATTGACACCTCAGACTCCTCACATCCAGTCTGAGCATCATCTCACTGCTCCCCCAGCTCTGCCTCGCTTGGAAATGCCATCATCACTTTTGTGCGCCAAAACCAGGAGTTATTCTTTTATCTCCATCTTTCTACTCTTTCCCACAGATAACCCTAAATTCTTCTGATTGCATCATCTAAATAGACATCTCTGTCTGCTTCCAGACTTCCATCCTATCTTACCTAGTTTCACAGTTGGCCTCTCTGTCCATCTCGGGAGGTCCGGACTTCCTGTCTTGGTTGTGATCGCTGATAGCTGCTAGGTTTTCCTGACTCTAGCCCCTTGGCCTGCCATTTCCTTCCTCCTGTTGTTTGGCATCTGCTCTTGTACCCACTCTCACAGGTGGACTGAATTATTCAGCACCCTACTTAACTTTAACCCAAAAGCCTCCAGATACACGCATCCTCCTACAGGACCCCTGGCTACCTGATCCATACCCTCCAACTGACTCTCCAGCGTCTCTAACCTTACTGGGGGACCCTCTTTCCTGGCCCTCAGCTCCCTTCTAACAGCCTGTCATTCTCTCCTGGTCTAGTTTCACACATTTTGTTAAAGTCGTGCGTTAAATTTTATTCCTTGTTAGACTTATAATAATCTCTACAAGGGCAGATGCTGGTCATTTTTATATTCTCAGTACTTAAAAAGTAATGCCTGCTGATAGATTTGCCTTGACAGTTTATCAGAGTGTTTTTTAATGGTATACACATACGCGCGCGCACACACACACACACACACACACACACACACACAAAATGTATGAAAGGAAAATGAAAATGTTGAAAAGATGCAGGGATCAGATTATTTAAACTCTTGAAAGTCAGGCAGAAGATTTTAACTTTTTTTAAAAAAGATTTTAATTATTTTATGTATGTGAGTAAACTGTAACTGTCCTCACACACACCAGAAGAGGGCATCAGATCCCATTACTGATGGCTGTGAGCCACCATGTGGTTGCTGGGAATTGAGCTCAGGACCTCTGGAAGAGCAGTCAGTGTTCTCAACTACTGAGCCATCTCTCCAGCCCACATTAACATTTTAAAATTATTTTTTAGTTTTTAGTATTTGCTTTGTTCTCAGTACCAAAGTGATCCTCCTAAAACAGGCTGACACATTGTTTTCAACTTTGCTTTAGGAAGGGATTTACTCACCAATCCAACCACCGCCTCCTGCACTCAGCCCTTGAGGTCCTCTCGAGCCGACTAAAGCAGACCGAACAGGAACAGCCCTTGGAGGAACTGGTCAGGTGGGTCAGAACATCCTAGGATGTTCTCAAGAGATCCTAGAACGGGATTGGCAGAATATTTTTGGAAAACATTCACTCTCTCAGTTATGAACAAAATCTATACTTATGTCATGTGCCCTTAATGTGTTTTTTCATGTTTTAAAGAGTTTTTTTTCTTATCTGCTTTTTTTGTTTTGTTTTGTTTTGAGACTAGGTCTCATTGTGTAACTGTGATAGCCTGGAACTCATGATGTAGACTCGGCTGTCCTCAGTCCTCAAACTCACAGAGATCCTCCTGCCTCTGTCTCCTGAGTGCTGGGATTAATGGCATACAGTACCACACCCAACCCTATTTCTTATATTTTTGTTTTATTTGTGCGTGTGTGTGTGTGTGTGTGTGTGTGTGTGTGTATGTATGTGTATGTGCCCGTGTCCTCTAGAAAAGAAGCAAGTGGCCTTAACTGCTCAGTCATCTTTCTAGCTCCTCATTTTGATTTTTTTTGAAACTGGTCATGGTACATATCCTAGTGTGGCCCCAAACGTAGCTTTCTCCTGTCCCAGCCTTCGGCTTACTGTTAAGAGTCCAGACATGTGCCACCGCTCCCACTCCCTAAACTCAGCCAACTCTAGGTTATCTGAGGACCTCTCAGTCTTCTCTCAGTGTTGACTCTGTAGGGAGCAACTAGTTGACACAGATTGCCAGTCCTATCCCATCCTGCCTGTCACATCACATTCCATCATTGCTGTGGCGAGTTCAAGGCCAGCCTAGTCTTTATGAGATCTTCCTCACCCCACCCCATAACATCCTAAAATAGCAAATAATCATGTCCATGTAGCTTTATTACCCAGCTTTCTTTATAAAGAGACAACTTGGGCAACTCGTGTGTGTGTGTGTGTGTGTGTGTGTGTGTGTGTGAAAACATCTTTAATGCCGTGACGCTATGCGTGCTCTTTTGTCTCTTGCTTCTTTACAGCCAGAGCTTCAATTACTTGCAGAATTTCCACCACAGTGTTCCCAGTTTCCAGTGTGGTCTTTATCTTCTCAGACTGTTGATGGCCCTCCTGGAGAAGTCTGCAGTACCTAACCAGAAGAAAGAAAAACTTGGTGATGAGCCTAGATCCCTTTTTCAGGGGAAGGGGTAGCTGTGAATGGAATTGATATCTTATATTTGCAAATTTGGTGTTTTCTTAGAATTTTGAGAACTTTTGCATGTAAATCCCACAAAATCACAAGCATGCCCTCTTACTCCACCAAGGAGACCATGTTTGCAGAGCGGCCTATGACATGGCTGAGTGTGTTCCTTTGGATAGATGAACTGGCTGGGCAGTTTTCTTTCTTTCTGTTTAACTTTTGTTTGTCTTTCACTTTTTTTTTTTTTTTTAAAGACAAGGTTTCTTTAAGTATTTCTGGCTGGTATGGAACTCTGTGTAGACCAGCCTATACTTGGCCTTGTACCAAATCTACCTTTTCTTCTTCTTTCTCCCAAGGACTAGAATTATCCTCTGCATGAGTCTTATTAATCTGCTTCCTCCTTGACTTAGATACTTACGTACTTTCTGTTGCTGCGAGGGTTGCAGGACCAGGGCAGCTTATAGAAGAGTTTCTCTGGCTTACACTTTCAGGGGCTTGGACTCCATGACCGTCACAATGGGAAGGCAGACATGCCCCGAGCAGTGGCTGAGAGCTCACCCATTGGTCCACAAACAGGACACCGAGAAAGCTAACTGGAAACAGCATGGGCTTTGAAACCTCCATGCCTACACATGACACCTCTTCCAACAAGACCACACTCTCCCAAACAGTTCACCCATGAGGGCCACTCTCACTGAAACTACCACTCTCTTCTGTCTTCTTTTTATTATCTTTGTCATATGCTAGATACACACACACACACACACACACACACACACACACACACACCATGAGGTAGATAAAAATAGAAGAAAAAGAAATCACAAGCAACAAGGAAATGAGATGAGTGCTGACTTTTTCAAAGCATGTGTGCATTGTCCCGTTTTCATGCTTATATCATCTGCTAAGATCTCTCTCTCTCTCTCTCTCTCTCTCTCTCTCTCTCTCTCTCTCTCTCTCTGTCTCTCTCTATCTATCTATCTATCTACCTACCTACCTATCTATCTATCTCTATCTCTCTCTCCCCCTATCTCTGAGATCATCTTTCTATGTAGCCATGTTGGCTTTGAACTCCAAATTCTCCTGCCTCGGACTCTCCAATTCTGAAAGTACAGTCACCCCTTTCTAGGGAGGGAACTTGTGACCTTAAGAGCTCTTAAAATGTAAATCACTATCTTTTCCAGTTTAGACACAATAAAAAGCAAGATTAATATGTGAAAGAAATCTTTTTTCCTATATTTATATTAATAGTCAGGTTTTGGTCTTAAACAGGAAGCCACTTTTTTGTGCTTCAGGACATGGTCAGTAAATAGGGTATACCTAAGTCTTAGACACATGGTTTCATTTATAGCAATTGAGTTAGTGGAAAAAGAACAAATTAGCTTTTTAAATGATTGATTGCTAGGCCATAACTGGTGCAGTCTGCCTCCAATCCCATTACCCAGGAGGCTGAAGGAGAATCGTGAGTTTGAGGCTAGCCTGTACTACAGAGTGTACTCTCTCATGTTTGTTTTTTGTAGAAACAGTTTCTTGAAGCCTGGGCTGGCTCAGATTTCCGATGTCTACCCTAAAGATGGCCCTAAACTTCTGACCCTCCCTTTTCTAAGCTCCTCTGTTTTCTGAGTGCTGGTGTTGTAGGCGTCTGTCACCATGCCTGGTTGTATATGGTGCTGGGCACAGAACCCAGAGTTTCTGCAGACTAGACAAGCACCACATAAAACACTGTCCTAAAAACAAAATTGCTTGGTAGGGCAAAATCTTAAATTAAAAAAAAGAATCTAGGGCTGAGATGGCTCAACCGTTAAGAATGTTTCCTGCTCTCACTGGGGGCCTGTTCAGTTCCCAACATTACTTCAGACAACTCACAACTGCATGCAGTTCCATCCTGAGAGGATCCAGTCTGCTTCTGGCCTCTGAAGGCACCCACAGTCAGATGCACATGCTCATACCCAGGCCCTTGCATGAACACATAATTCTTAAAAAAAAAAAAAAAACCTTTAAAATAGGCTTTAAAACTTCTCAAAAGTAAAATAATAACCCTTTTGATCACTACTCTTCCTCCAGCGTCTGAAACAAAAGCGTGCTTCTCTCATCACGCACACTGCATGCTGACACTGTATGCTCACACTGCTCCCTGCTAACTCACAGTCATGCCAGGGAATTGGGAGGAGAGGGTTGTCAGTGTTTGTAAGCCCCAAGTGACCTGAGCTTCCCTGCCTGTCCTCCACGTGCAGGAATGGAAGTGGACAACTGTACTCAGTTAACAACCGTGTTTTTAAAAGAAGGGGGCCAATTTAATGTGAGTGAAATGTTTCTTGTTTTGTTTTCCAACAGCCTCTCTGGCCAAACAGCTGCTTTGTCGAGCATGGCCTCATGGGGAAAGAGAGAAGAACCCCACTTTTAATGACCACCTGCACGATTTGCTTTGGTGAGTTACTGACTTTCTTTAGGGAGCCAGATTGCATTTTTCCATTTTACTGTTGTTGGGATCTCTGATCTAGTTAGGGACTGAGTAGTGACCTCTGTGAGAAGAACTTGAAAGCAATTGAAATGAGAATAGTTTGGAGTTTTGACCAGCTCAGTCAGTCAACTGGTTCTCCAGCTCAGGAGCGATAGTAGTACAATGAGGAACAAGCAAGACCGTACACACAAAATTGTCAAGGCAGTAAGCAAAGTCCTGTGACAGTTGTTCCCAAGGGCTTGTCAGAATAACCAAAGTACCTGAGCCTACTTCATAGAAACTTCATTTACTCTTAGTTCTTGACAAGCATTTGGAATCTTTGATATTATTAAAGTGAATGATTAAATCAAACACTTTTAATCCCAGTGCTCAGGAGGTAGAGGCAGGATGATATCTGAGTTCAAGGCCAGCCCGGTCTACAGAGTGAGTTCCAGGACAGCCAGGAGTACACAGAGAAGCCCTATCTTGAAAAAGAAAAATAACAAAAAAGTGAATGTCAAGAGTATAGCCAGAGCTACATGGAGAGACCCTTTCTCCAAAAAAGTGAATGTCTGAAATTATTTGAAAACTTAACACATGGTAGCATCTCATGAATTTTTTTGTTTTTGTTTTTGTTTGTTTGGGTTGTTGGGGTTTTTTTTGTTTGTTTTTTGGTTTTTTTTTTGCTTTAGAAAGGATTATTGTTGGGACTGGAAAGATGGCTTAGCAGTTAAGAACACTGCCTGCTCTTCCAGAGGACCTGTGTTCAATTTCCCTCTCTCTCTCTCTCTCTCTCTCTCTCTCTCTCTCTCTCTCTCTCTGGTTTTTTTGTTTGTTTGTTTGTTTTGTTTCAAGACAGGGTTTCTCTGTGTAGTCCTGGCTGTCCTAGAACTCACTCTGTAGACCAGGCTGGCCTTGAACTCAGCAATCTACCTGCCTCTGCCTCCCAAGTACTGGGATTAAAGGCGTGTGCCACCACCGCCAGACCTGTGTCCAATTCTCAGCACCTGGAGTTCACAACTGTCTGTGACTCCAGTTCCAAGGGATCTGGAACCCTCACATATACATAGGCAAAACATTAATGCACATAAAATAAAAGTAAATAAACTTTTAAAAAAGAAAGGAAGATTCATTTATTATTGTTGGTTATTATTAGTGCTTGTGTTCTAATATACTTAACAGTGCTATACTGAGTCTCTATTGGCTTGAATTTCCTTCTCTTTGTCTCTCTGTCTCTGACTATCTCTGTCTTTGTCTCTCTCTCTCTCTCTCTCTCTCTCTCTCTCACACACACACACACACACACACACACACACACACACACACAGAGCTGTATCCCAAGCTGCCCTTGCACTTGTGATCCCCCTGCCTCTAACCTCCCAGGTAGTTCGGAGTACAGGCCTGTGCCACCAGGCTTGGCTCTAAGTCTTGAACTTTTGAAACTTTGTTAGGCATTTGTTAGAAATTGACCACTCCCCATCTGATCTGGATCTGTCGCTGGCTGCTCTTTCCTCTTTCCTTCGCAGCTTCCCATAGGGTGACTATCGACACTGAACATACTTGCAGGTGGTAACTGTGTCAGTCAGCTCTCCACCACTGACAGGACACCTGGGGAAATGGGCTTTAAGGAGGGGAGGTTTGCCTGGCCCCTGGTCATTCGCCTCCATTGTCTGCCTCTGTGTCAGGCAGGGGCTTGTAAGGAAGCACACTTGCTAGCGTGGCAGCCAGGAGGCGGAGTTTGGACTCCTGTAATGTGTATCCCTATTCTTCCGACACTTGGTACAGCATCTACTTGGAGCACACAGACAATGTTCTGAAGGCCATAGAGGAGATCACTGGTGTTGGTGTCCCAGAACTGGTCAGTGCTCCGAAAGACTCCTCCTCCTCTACGTTCCCTACGCTGACCAGGTAAGGGACTTCTTGCTCAACCGTCCTCTCTCTAGTCTAATTGACTCGAGAGTAAACTCTCCCTTTGCTTTGCAGTATGCGTCCTACTGTGTACTCTCTCTAAAATGCTCCCCGTCCTTATCTCATCAGTAATAGAGTATCTGACAGACACAGTGTGAGGGGAGGTCCTTATTTTAGGACACAGCTTCAGTCCAGTGTAACAGCTGAGTATGGCGTCAGGAGCTGCCCCACCATCACTGGCAGGAGTTTGAGGCTGCAGCCTACTCACATGACTCTGAACAGGAACTAGAGTAAACACCAGACCCGGGGCAGGCGTTCCCTTCAAAGGCCTGCCCCTTTCATTAGCCAGGCCTGCTTCCCAAACACTCTACAGCCTTCAGAATAGCACTATAAGCTTGCGAAGGGCCACGCTCAGATCATGAGTCTGTGAGTATTTCAGATGCAAACCATGTCCCAAGGTGCAAAAGGGTCTCATGGAGGAAGGTGGTGTCACTACTCATAGTTTTCACAGATAAGGAACTACTGTTTGTTTCCTTAACATATTTGAGGCCTGGGTTCAGCTCCCAATACACAAAAATTAATTTAAAACAAAAAATTAAGATCATCTTTCTAATACTTTAGCCAGCTTGAAAAAGTTGATTATTTAATCTGATATTTGTCTCGATGGTTTTGTGTCTTACAATATCAATAGTTACCTTTTCCTTGATCTTGATTCCTGTAAGGTAGAGGCATCATTACCACAGTTTTACTGTTGAGGAAAATGGTTAGAATCTCTCCACTTAAAATCAATGAAGAGAATTTAAACATAACCATGGCTTCCCCACTATGTCATAACTGCTTTCTGCACCATGGTACCGCTTCCCAAGCTAACTTCACGGCCGTTTGCTTTGGCTTGGGCTTCCCCATGTATTCTCTTCTCTCTCAATCTCCCCCCACCTCACCCCCCCCCAGAGGGTCTCACCTAGTCTAGGCTAGCTTCACTCCCTTTGTAGTTGATAACCTTAAACTTCCGAATCTCTTACCCTTACTTCCTCCTTACTGCTAGGACTGCAGGCGCACACCATGATGCCCCACTCATAACCTGAACCCCGTGCGTGCTCAGCACGCAGTTATCTCCTGACCTCCGTGCCAGCCCTGGGCTCACTTCTTCCTTCTTTCCATTCCCCTCTTTCAGTAGACCCTACTTAATCACTCAGAGACAGAGGCAGAAATGACTGTTGGTCTCCTGGCTTCTTCCCACGGGGAACTTTCTGGAAGGTTTTTGTAAACTGTGCATCATGTGTGTATTCCTGCCTTTCCCCTCAGGCACACCTTTGTCATATTCTTCCGTGTGATGATGGCTGAACTGGAGAAGACGGTGAAGGGTCTTCAGGCGGGCACAGCAGCGGATTCACAGCAGGTGGCTCAGGGACCCCTCAGAGAGAACGGGACTTTGGTTACATGGGCTTTGATTCTTTCATCTCTTGGGTATAGAGTTTCTCCTGAGCTATTTTCTTTCTGTTGCCAACACCTAGGCGTTCTTTCAAAAAGCTCTGGTTTGGCTGCTTTTCCTCTAGTTGGAGGTGAGAACTGAGCTGCTCCCCCTTGTTTCTGCCCAATTCGCCACTACCTGGCATGAAGAACACCGAGCTTATTTGAGATGTCCTGGGCCTTGGCAGCCTCCAGTCAGGGCTGAGGTAGACATGGGCTACATGGGGAGTCAAAAGCCACAGAGATGTGATGGCAGCAGAGGCTTGTACCTATGCGGCAGTTACTGAGTGCCAGCGTGTGTACTCCGGTGTTAGCCCAGTGTGTGAGCGTTGCCACATCTCCTCAGAAGGGACAACGGACGGACTGGTAGTGGGAGGCAACTTCTGTTTGCATCGGGCTGTGGCTCAGAGGCTGTGTTTGACTGTCCCCAGGTCCACGAAGAGAAGCTCCTCTATTGGAACATGGCTGTCCGGGACTTCAGCATCCTTATCAATCTGATGAAAGTATGGGCCCCTGACCCGCCTCACTGGCTAGCCTAGACGCTAGGGTTCCGGTGTCCAGAACCCACCTACCTGCTGTTCCCCTCACCCTTCCTCAGCCCCGCTTCCTCCCTTCCATGACCCCTATTCATTTTGGGTAACCCCTTCTGGCTACTGTGGGGGTTTTTTCCCTTTTCTCTTTTGCCTCCACCTGCACTACAAAGTTTCCTCCCTGACACTGCCCCATTTCCTCCCCCATCTTACCTTGGACCCTCTGACCTGTGCACTTCCACCCCATTGCCTTCACCGTCCTCCGGGCCCTGCTCTCTGCCTAAGCTGCTGGCGGTGAGCTGCCACGCCCTCTCCCCACTCACGGCTCTCCTAAGGCTTCAGACCAGAGCACAGTCCTCTAACTGCTGTCTTCTCCACACCCACAGCGTGGATCAATTCTTTACTCCCCTTTGCCCCCTTCTCGCTTGTCTTGGACTTGGGTTTCCTTCTTCCGTAACCGATTTCCTGCTGCACAGTTGGCGTGCCCTCTTCACGTGCCAGTCTTCTGTGTCACAGCCGTGCTGTGTGCACTGTTGGCGTGCCCTCTTCATGTGCCAGTCTTCTGTGTCACAGCCGTGCTGTGTGCACAGTTGGTGTGCCCTCTTCACGTGCCAGTCTTCTGTGTCACAGCCGTGCTGTGTGCACTGTTGGCGTGCCCTCTTCACGTGCCAGTCTTCTGTGTCACAGCCGTGCTGTGTGCACTGTTGGCGTGCCCTCTTCATGTGCCAGTCTTCTGTGTCACAGCCGTGCTGTGTGCACAGTTGGTGTGCCCTCTTCACCTGCCAGTCTTCTGTGTCACAGCCGTGCTGTGTGCACTGTTGGCGTGCCCTCTTCACCTGCCAGTCTTCTGTGTCACAGCTGTGCTGTGTGCACAGTTGGTGTGCCCTCTTCACGTGCCAGTCTTCTGTGTCACAGCCGTGCTGTGTGCACTGTTGGCGTGCCCTCTTCACGTGCCAGTCTTCTGTGTCACAGCCGTGCTGTGTGCACTGTTGGCGTGCCCTCTTCACGTGCCAGTCTTCTGTGTCACAGCCGTGCTGTGTGCACAGTTGGCGTGCCCTCTTCACGTGCCAGTCTTCTGTGTCACAGCCGTGCTGTGTGCACTGTTGGCGTGCCCTCTTCACCTGCCAGTCTTCTGTGTCACAGCCGTGCTGTGTGCACTGTTGGCGTGCCCTCTTCATGTGCCAGTCTTCTGTGTCACAGCCGTGCTGTGTGCACAGTTGGTGTGCCCTCTTCACGTGCCAGTCTTCTGTGTCACAGCCGTGCTGTGTGCACTGTTGGCGTGCCCTCTTCACGTGCCAGTCTTCTGTGTCACAGCTGTGCTGTGTGCACTGTTGGCGTGCCCTCTTCACGTGCCAGTCTTCTGTGTCACAGCTGTGCTGTGTGCAGTGGGGTGGAAGCTGGGCACTCCAAGGAGCCGACCTCAGGTTTGGTTTCTTGTCTTTCTCCTGATCAGGTATTTGACAGTTATCCTGTTCTGCATGTGTGTTTAAAGGTAAGAGATTTCCTAGGCTTTGTTTGATGTGTTTTCTTTCTGTGGGTCATTTCTGAAGGGCGCCAGCTCAATGGAATTGCTTTTTACCTCGTTTGTGTGCCAGAGGCTATGCTAATAGGTAAAGAAGACAGTGGCTAGCATTGTCTATAGTAGTTGGAGGTGGTTTTTCTCATGCGCTGTAGAATTTTTGGTCAGAATATTAGGACTAGATTGAGTGCTACAGAGTGCTTTAAGAACACTTTGTGGAGGGGGCTGGAGAGGTGGCTCAGTAGTTAAGAGCACTGACTGCTCTTCCAAAGGTCCTGAGTTCAAATCCCAGCAAACCACATGGTGGCTCACAACTATCCGTAACAAATCTGGCACCCACTTCTGGAGTGTCTGAAGATAGCTACAGTGTACTTACATATAATGAATAAATAAATCTTAAAAAAAAAGAGAGAGAGAACACTTTGTGGAGCTGGGCAGTAGTGGCACACGCCTGTAATCCTAGCACTCCGGAGGCAGAAGCAGGCGGATTTCTGAGTTTGAGGTCAGCCTGGTCTACAGAGTGAGTTCCAGGACAGTCAGGGATATACAGAGAAACCCTGTCTTGAAAAAAACAAACAAAAACAAACAAACAAAAACAAAAAAACACTTTGTGGGGCTAGAGAGAAGGCTCAGGGGTTAGGAGCACTTACTGCCCTTCTAAAGGTCCTGAGTTCAAATCCCAGCAACCTCATGGTGGCTCACAACCATCTGTAGAGATCTGATGCCCTCTTCTGGGGTGTCTGAAGGCAGCTACAGTGTACTTACTTATAATAAATAATCTTTTTCTTTTTTTCTTTCTTTTCTTTTCTTTTTTTTTCCTTTGGATTTGTTTTTTTTCAAGACAGGGTTTCTCTGTATAGCCCTGGCTGTTCTGGAACTCACTCTGTAGACCAGGCTGGCCTCAAACTCAGAAACCCGCCTGCCTCTGCCTCCCAGAGTGCTGGGATTACAGGTGTGCACCACCACCGCCCGGCTAAATAAATAAATCTTAAAAATAAAAAAAAAAAGAGCACTGTTCGTAGTGCTCGTGACTATGCACACCTTCAATACTAGCACTTTAGAGTCAGAAGCAAGTGGATCTGTGAGCTCGAGGCCAGCCGGGCCTACACAGGTCAGCTGGGCTGCTAGGGCAGACACTACCTCACACAGCGGAGAAAGAGCAGCAGTGACCTTTGTGCTCCCTAGCAGTAGTCCAGGCAGCAGAGGACAAGTTACGGATGGTTTCCCTTTTACAAGGGCCCGGGCTGGCAATGTTGCTCCAGGGTAGAGAACCTGCTTAGTGTGTACAAGACCCCAGGGCCAGTCCTTTGTACCACAAGACAAATGAAAAAAATCCTCGGAGGGTATGTGGATGTCAGATTGATATTCTGACAATTGCATAACCCTCCCTTTCTCCTATGAGGATTTCCTGTCTGGCCCTGGATTTGATGGTAAACCTCCAGTGTTATGAGGAGAATGCTTCCTCCATCCTCCTGGTGTCTTCCTCCAGTGCGCTACCGTTGTTGGTGGCTTCTCTCTTCCCCCTACCTGTGCACCTTAGGAGATGAGTGGACTGGAGGAGAGATTGACAGGAGATGGCCATGTGTTCCCTCGGGCCTCTCAAGGTCTCCCCTTTGAGAATGAGTCATGCTCAGAGGCTTCGGTGGGTGTGGCTGCTACTCTGTGCTCTAAGCTGAACACGGCTCTGGCCATCGCCTGGGTTCAGGACTCTGCCTAATTCTGGAGCTTAGTTATGTATGTGGCAGGTCTGTTTGCTTTTCAGCTTTAGTTACATCCTCCAAATTAACTTCCTGGACCACTCCCAATTTATTTGAATGTACACAAGTGATGATATTAAAACCCTTGAGCTAGGTGGCCTATGCTGCTTCGTCTGAGAGCTTTTCAAGTCAAAGTCCTCAGCCGTAGCTCAGCACCGCTGTCTCTCCCTTCAGTATGGCCGTCGCTTTGTGGAGGCATTTCTGAAGCAGTGTATGCCGCTCCTCGACTTCAGCTTTAGAAAGCATCGGGTAAGAGCTGAGAACAGAGCCATTGCCAGGGGCATCTGTGGGTATTTCTGAGCTGGGGCTGGGGCTGGGGCTGGTCCTGTTGCCTACGCTGTGTGCACCAATTCTAAGCAACAGCACGCCAGCTCTAGCCAGAAGTGCCCAGGTAAGCTGAGCCTCTCCCATCACGGCTCAGACCCTCTCCCCTCCTCCCCAGTCAACCTGCATTTCACTGTGCTGTTGTGCACTTGGCTTCTCTGCAGCGGTGTCTGCAAACACGTTAGAGACCCTGGGCTGTAAACCTGTAAGCCTTTAGAGCCGAGGGGCCCTCGGAACTGGCATGGTGAGAACGAAAAGGGATTTGTGTGTAAATTTATTTTACAACATCATATATGTTTGTGTGTGAAATGATTTGATCACACATACCCCCATTTCCTTCGTATCCTTTTTCTCTCCCCACTGATCCCCCTCTGAAACGGAATTTCTTACCCATGTGTAGAAAGGTAGCTTTACAAAACACCGGCAGTATTTAGTTATGAAAACAATAGCTATGAAAAGAAAAAAGGGCTGGCATCTTATCCCAATTTACAGATGGGAGACTTGAGGCATGGTTCCCTACTTAAACTTTGATGCCAGCCTGGTCTAGAGAGCAGCCAGTGCTATGCAGGGAAACCCTGTCTAGCTCTTATAGTAACAGATTAATAGATCCTAGGGACTGAGGTGAGAAGCTACAGATCAGTAGCTGACTCAGTGCTCCTGCCTGAGGCCAGGCTCAGATGAGTGTGATGTGGGCTGGAACCTACAGTTTACCCTCCTGGAGCCCTGCTCGCAGGAACAGCTTGCATCTGAAATTACACCCGGACATTTTTTAATTGTTACTTTTAGGAAGATGTTCTGAGCTTGCTGCAAACCCTTCAGCTGAACACGAGGCTACTTCATCACCTCTGTGGACACTCCAAGGTAAGAGAGGAGCGGGACTCCCTATGAAGCCAACCAGACATGGCCTGGAACTCATGCGGTCTCCCTGCTGAGACGCTAGGCATGGGCTGCCAGACTCAGCTTTCAACCCCACGCCCAAAGGCAGTTTATTTAGAGTAAGCAAATCCTTTGTTGCTGGATGAGACTGGCAGTTATCAAAAGAGAAATCTTTATATTTGCGCTCAATTTTTTTGTTTGTTGTTTGTTTTTTTGTTTTTGTTTTTGTTTTTTTGAGACAGGGTTTCTCTGTGTAGCCCTGGCTGTCCTGGAACTCACTTTGTAGACCAGGCTGGCCTCAAACTCAGAAATCCGCCTGCCTCTGCCTCCCAAGTGCTGGGACTACAGGTGTGGGCCACCACCGCCCAGCTGCTCTGTTTCCTCTTGAAACGTTCCTGTGGATCCATGTATAATCCTAGCACTACAGGCTGGCTGGCCTAAGCTACATAGCAAGACACTGTCTCAGGGCAAACCACAGTCCACTTTGGGGGAAGAGAGGAGAGAGTGTAGAACACTCCTAGATGAGTTACTGTTAACGTGTCCTAGAGTTTGGGTTTCTAGTCTTGTGGCGAAACAGTGACCAGAAGCAACTCAGGGAGGAGAGAGTTTCTTTAGCTTATGTATCCTTTGGGAGAAGCCAAGGGAGGAACTAATGCTGTGCAGGAACCTGGGCCAACAGCCGAGGCCATGGAGGCGCACTGCTTACCGGCTTACTCCCTATGGCTTGCTCAGCCTTTTTTGTAGAACCCAAAACTACCAGCTCAGAAGTGGCCCCATTAGCCATGGGCTGGACCCTCCCACATCAGTTACTAATTAAGAAAATGCCCTACAGTGGCGGTTTTTCTCAGTTGAGGTTCTCTCAGATGACCCTAGCTGTGTCAGGTTGATATAAAATTAGCCAGCACTCACAGACTGTGGCGAGAGGACTGTTTATAGCAGGTGACTGCTGCAGCCTGGATGGATTCCTAGCCAACCATCTGAGAGTTTGTGGGCCTCAGGACTTGGTTGTCTCTTGTGGGAATATCCGAGTATTTATTAAAAGCATCGTGGCACACGGCTTTAAGCCCATCACTTGGGAGGCAGAAGCAGGAGGGTCTAGGTGAAAAGATCAAGGCCAGCCTGGTCTACAGTGAGGTCCAGGGTAGTCAGAGATGCACGATGAGACCCTGGCTGGGGTGGCCGAGGGAAGAGCACAACGACAACAAGAACCCTCCAATCGAAGCTCTTGAACATTGTCTGAAGGAACCACGTGGTTCTTTGAACTGTTTATTGCCACTCATTTCTTCCCTGGGCCTATGTTTAGAAAAAGCTGAGCTTGAATTTCTGGGGTTTAAAGCTTACAAGACCTAATATTTTGTTTCTTAACATTAAAACACCGTGGGGAGCGAGCCAGGCGTGGTGGCGCACACCTGTAATCCCAGCACTTGGGAGGCAGAGGCAGGCAGATTTCTGAGTTCGAGGCCAGCCTGGTCTACAGAGTGAGTTCCAGGACAGCCAGGACTACACAGAGAAACCCTGTCTCAAAAAAACCAAAAAAAAAAAGAAAAACAAAAAAACAAAACAAAAAAAAACAACAAAAAAAACACCGTGGGGCAATTTGCTGATTAGTTAACAGAGCTTATACGAGGCACCTAGAGGTGTTGATGGTATGCCTTCTAGTCTGAAGTTTTGTTTGTTTTTTGAGATAGGATTTCTCTGTGTAGTCCTGGCTGTCCTGGAACTCACTCTGTAGACCATGCTGGCCTCAAACTCAGAAATCTGCCTGCCTCTGCCTTCCAAGTGCTGGGATTAAAGGCGTGCGCCACCACTGCCCAGCTTTAGTCTTAAGTTTTTGATGTAACATTCTTTTTGGTGTACTCATCACAGTTACTTTTTGATTGAACATGTCTCTGGACCATATTGACCAGTCATGTCATCTTCCTCTTCAGTTATGAGAAGTTCAAACATTTCTGTACAAGAAATATGATACATGATGATAAACCTGGGTGATCTATTTCCCTTCAGATTCACCAAGACACAAGACTCACCAAGCATGTGCCTTTACTCAAAAAGTCACTGGAGCTGCTAGTTTGCAGAGTCAAAGCCATGCTTGTCCTCAACAACTGCAGAGAGGCTTTCTGGCTGGGTACTCTCAAAAACCGAGACTTACAGGTAAGCCTGAAGCTTAGACAGTCAGTCATGTACCCGACCAGTCCTGGTTTTTGTGAGAGCATCTGAAGAAATACGAGAGGCTACCCAAGCCCTGTTCTAATAAGGCTGCTTCTAGCTCGGCCTGGTGGCACAGGCTTATAATCTCAACTACTTGGGAGGCTGATGCAGGAAGATCACAAGTTCAAGGTTTGCCCAGCTACAGAGTGAGTTCAAGATCAGCTTGGGCAATTTAGCAAAGCTGTCACAAATTTGAAAGTAAGTAGAGGAGGCTAGAGATAGAGTTCAGGGGTACAGTACATGTGTAAGGAACTTGGTGAAGTCCCCATTAGTGGAGAACAATGCGGTTATCACATCTGGTTGTTTAAGACTCTAAGGCTGGAGAGGGCACAACCTCAGCACTGGCCACTCTTCCAGAGGACTTAGGTTCCATTCCCAGCACTGACATGGTGGCTTACAAATGTAAACCCAGTTCAGGGGATCCAAACTCCTCTACGGGCCTTCATGGACCAGCATGGATATGGCACACAGACACACAGGCAGGCAGAGCGCTAATAGACAAAAAATAAAAATAAAGGTAAAAACATTTTCAAAATACCATTTACCTGGGTAGTGGTGACGCACGCCTTTAATCCCAGCGAGTGGGAGGCAGAGGCAGCCTGGTCTACAGGGTGAGTTCTAGGACAGCCAGGGCTACACAGAGAAACCCTGTCTCAAAATACCAAAAACAAGAAGGCAAGTCAGCACCGCCCATTCCCTGTGCCAGGGGAACACCTGGAGCCCCACAGCGAGCAGAGTTGTAGCATTTCCTTACATGGACAAAGTTTGGAGTTTTTCTCGTGAGGCAGTCTCTCTTCTTACTGAAAATGCTCTCCATCCTAACCAGTGGGCCAGCTCCTCTGGACCGGTGCGCATGAGAACGCCGTGGGATTTCAGCACCACTCACATCCAAGGTCCAAGTTTCCTCGCTCACACTACCCAAGGGTTGTTTTTAACTTTTAAAAGTGTGCATGTATGTGTACCTCTATGAGTTTATGTGCACCACATGTACTCACGATCTAAAGGAGGCCCAAAAAAGTGTCGAGTTCTTTAGAACTGGAGTTATAAGCAGTTGTGAGCTACCACTAACCCTAGTCCCCTGTGAAAACAGCACTCAGCTGCCAGGCCCTCTCCAGCCCCTCTAGCTGAGCTGTATAATGGTATGTATGAAAAGAACAGACCAGTGGCTGGCTTGCTTCAAATCAGATTTAGGAAATCAATTCTGTTGGGTTGTTTTTGGGTTGTTTTTTTTGTTGTTTGGTTTTTTTTTGTTTTTTTGTTTTTGTTTTTGTTTTGTTTTTTGAGAAAGCAGAAGTTCAGGATAGTATTTTCCAGAGCATTCAGCAGTGAGCCGGTGGAGCCAGGGTTTGAGCCTAGATAACTCCCAGACACTGGTTGGCTATTTATGGTTGGAGTGTGGTACTTGAGGCATTGAGAAACTTTTGACAATAGGATCTTGCTATGTAACCCACATTAACACAAACTTCAGTTCTCCTCTAAGTTCTGACTTAAGCTTTGCGACAATGTAGATCTTTATTTGGCGTTAACAGAGTCACCAATACATCTAGTATAGAATCCAGTGTGACACGGAATACAAAAATGGACACAGGATTATGTATCATTTCCATGAGCTTCTCAGAAACCTGGACCCAGACCAGTGGTTGGATGGCTAGAATGTTTCTTCTCTAACACCTAGAAACTCAGCCTCCCCCAGCCATAAAAGTGCTTGTCACAACCTGCTATTTGTTTTGCTTCTTCTGTGTTTAGGGTGAAGAAATTATTTCCCAGCATCCCTCTTCCCCAGATAGCACTGCAGAGGACAGTGAGGACGGCACGGCATCCCACGTCTCCAGGAACAGAGCAACAGAGGTATCTGCACAGGCTGGTCTGGCATTGGTAGACCGTTTTATTAAGTATTCTTTGTTAGCAGAAAGTACAGGATTTTTCTCTAGGTATCCGTTGTTAAATAATTCTGTGCCCATCTCCATTCCCTACAACAACAACAACAACAACAACAACAACAACAAAAAAAAAAAAAAAAAAAAAAAAAAAAAAGCAAGCTTATAAGAATGCTCTGGGATCCATAAAATTCAATTACATCCTCCCAACCTAAGGGCAATTATAGCTCAGTGGTAGAGCACGTGCTTAGCATTTGCACATTTGTGCATTCAGTCCTCTGTACCAAAAACAAAGTGGAGGGGTTTTTCTTCTGTTTTATAGCACCATTTTCCATGATCATGTATATAAAAGTGTTCTAGAATGGAGAAGTGACAAGCATGTTCATTGTTTAAAATGTGTTAAGCCATTTTAACTTGTTTGGCAGTCCTGGCTGGCCTGGAACTATGTAGATCAGGCTAGCTTTAAAATCACAAAGATCTGCCTGCCTGTGCCTCCCAACTGCTGAGATTAAAGACATGAACTCTATGCCAGGGCATTTTTGGTATGTGTGTGTCTGTCTGACTGTGTGTGTGTGTGTGTGTGTGTGTGAATGGTTGTATGTTTTGTACATGTTTTTCTACGCACCATATGCATGCAGCACCTGTGGGTGCCAGAAAAGGGTTACTGTACCCCCAGGGCCTGGAATTACAGTTGCAAACTACCACGTGGGTTTTGGGTGTTGAACCTACATCCTCTGGAAGAACAGCCAGTGCACTTAGTAATACTAACCCGTCTCTCCAGCCCCTCAACTTGTTTTAACTTATAAAATAAAACATGAAAGTAGAAGCCTAGAGTCAGCTGCCAAAACAGAAAAAAACTATAAATCTACCTTTTTCCCCATGGACAAACTCTATTGCAGATTTAAAGTAAGCTAAAGAAAATGTGTGTATTAGTTTTGCATTAATTTTGCATACCAGGCAGTTTAGCTAGAAGCTGTGCACAGAAAGACCGTCCGTTATAAAGTCGGGCTCTCAGGCTCTCGTCTAGTCCATTATGGACCTCTACTGCTTACTCTCCTAGGGACCTGAGTTGCTTGCTATGCTATGTTGCCACTACATAACGTGTCCCAGTAGAGAAATGTTTCATGTTGGACTCCTGTTGGTATATGCCAGGACTTGTAATAACCTTTGCTTCGTACACACAACACATATACATATTGCCTGTTTATTCCTTTTATTTATGTATGCAGAATCTTGCTATGTAGCCAAGGCTGGCCTTGAACTCACAATCCTCCAGAGTTGTACCATATGAAGATTTGCTCTATATACTGAATTGATAATGTGACTTTGTTTCAGTGTTTTATGCCTGAAGAACTGCTGGAGAGCTTTGGTTTATTTAAAGATCATGCAGATTTGCTTCAGTTGTAAATAGTTCAGTATTAAAATGACCTTTGGGGCTGAATGTGGTGGCTTACACCTTTAATCACAGCACTAGGGAAGCAGAGGCAGATGGATCTTGGTAGGTTCAAGGCCAGCCTGGCCTACATAGCAAGTTTTGAGTTAGACAGCATTACACAATGAGACCCTGTCTCAACAAAAATCTCTCTGTGGCTTTGTGTTATAATTCATGTCAAGAATTATGGAGTTGGGGGAACTGATTGTATGTGTGATGGCTCATGCCTGTATCCCAGCACTTGGAAGGCAGAGGCAGCTGGATCTCCCGGGTATGAGGCCAGTCAAGAGCCACATGAGATCCCATGTCAAAACATGAGATTTAAAGGGGGGCTAAGCATGGCAGAATGTGATCCTAGCCAGCCCTGGGAGGTGCTGGAAAGGGGAGGTGGAGGGAGCTCACAAACTCAAGGTCCTTTCTGGCAACACAAGCGTGAGAGGTCTTAAGCTACAGGAGATCTTGTCTCAAAACAAACAAAAAAAACAAAACAAAACAGGAGAGGAGCATCTACTTTAGCCTAGAACATTTTTAACTCTTCATTGCTTGTAAGAACAAAATTGGTATAGTGTACATCTGTGAGAGCGGTATCCTGAGAACTGGCCTAAAGTGCCTTTTTCTTCTTTTCCCTTAGGACGGGGAAGGTGAAGCCAGTGATGGACAGAAGGACCAGGACAGTGATGATGAGAGTGACGACAGCTCCAGTTAGAGTGGAGCGACACAGCCGCCCTGCTCACTCTTGCAGACTCACCATTTTCTCTTTGGGGTTTGAAGTCTGGTATCTGTCTTTCTATCCAGAAGCATCCTGTTTGTCCATCAAGAAGGGGTGTTTATGTCATTCCCCAGCAGATTTCCCAGGCGGTGTAACCTCCGGGTCCCTGGCTCAGGAGCCCAGTGCAGCATCCGTCGGTGCTTTGGGTGAGCATGGCTGAGCTCCCCTGCAGTGCAGATGCTCTAGCTGGGCCTTGGGGTTTTGAAACTAAAATTTAGGCTTATGAAAGCTCTGTAAATAAATCTGTTTCTGAGTTTAGCCTCAGCTACTTTTTTCCTCGCTTTAGATGTGCCTCATTATTCAAGAATTAGGTAAGATTGAGTTGAGGTTTGTGCAACAATACTGGTGCCCTAAAAGTGTATTCCATACTGTTATCTTCCTGGAGGAAGACTGGACCTTCTTATCAATGATCAATGTTTGGTTTGCTTTGTCTTTGCAGGGTCTTTTTACATAGCCCTGGCTATTGTGGTATTAGGTATGTTGATCAAGAGGGTCTTGAACATTACTTATGAATTTTTAAACATTTATTTCTGTACATATGTGTATAGGCATATATGTGCTATTGTGCATATGTGGAGGTCAGAGGACAGCTTATGAGTGAGCGCTCTCCCTCCACCATGTGGGCTCTAGGGTTCACCTTTGCGTGCTTAGCCACCTACCACCTCCCTTTTAAACTGTGTGGTTCTTAGTGTAAAAGGAAGGAAGACATCATCAAACATGTGCTGGCTGTGTATGTATATTTAGTATTTATTTCCACATTATTCCAAATTATGCCTAGAATCTATTTGTAAGAATTATACAAAATAATTGTAGTTAGAAATAGAACATCAGGAGCTGAAATAGGGGATTCTTCTGTCTTCTGCTAGGAAGCTCAGTTCCAGAGCTGCCGCCAGGCTCTTCCTCACTGTGCCATTAAGATATTTAATGTTTGATAATATTTTTACTCATTATTAAAGTTATGTTTGGTTGGGTTGTTGGTGTTTCCTTGTTCACACTGGTTTGAGGAGGGGATGCTGGTTCTGAGTTAGTCCGTAACCCCCGGACAGATCGTTGACCCTCCATCCTCTGGTACCCAGGGATCCATTCCGGTCTTTTCTTGGCATCCCTTTCTTCACCAGCTCATCATTGTCTTTGGCATTTAAGCTGTGCTCACACTAGGCTGGCTTATTTATATGATAAGGTGATCATTATCACACGTGCACATCATAGTTGGGTTAACTTTTAAATGGCCACTCAGCTTTAGAGTGGAATGTTCTTCCTTGGTCAGTATCAATGGTCCTATTTCTGAAGAAAAAGGGAGAAGGGGATCTCCTGAATTGTCACAGCTTGACCTAAAGGCAAACTATCTGGCATGATGTCAGTCTGATTATGTGGGTAGGTCTGTGCAGCTTTGGGTACGTACCAGAGCGCTGGTGCGGAGCACGGGGGTCACATGGGGGCCTTCACTTGGAGTGCTGCAAGGCGAAGGTGCACTTCTTGTAAGTCGCGTACAGCAAGAGGATAGAGCGGAGCATCTGCTTGCACATAGTCACTGTCATTTGGATCTGCGGCTCCTTGAGTCCGGTCGGCCACTGGTGCTCCCTGCTGATTATTTTGCAGAAGGCTGACTTGTCTGAAACTCTGAAGGTTCCAGTCCACTTGGGTGGCTGGGCTGTGATGACCCTACCGAAAACAGAATCCACTCCACGGAGGCGGACGGGCTGGGGCTTCCTCAGCACTCCTTTCTTGTTACTCACAGCTCGGAGCTCTGACGTGTGACAGGGTAACTTGGGGCTCTCTCCAGGTTCCACAAGTGGGCTGTCCAGGACAAGGGTGACTTCTTGAAGGCACAACTGCACTTCAAGGTCAGAGGGAGTATGGGGGAAGCAAGGAGAGGCTCTAAAGGGGTGTTTGGAGGAAGGGGTAGGTGTAGTATGCCGCAGCCATTGGAAGCTCTCATCCAGTGGTGTCCATGGTGACCAGAGCTGGTAGCCTGCCATTGACAGTCCTAAAGGAAAGGAATCAGACATGGAATTTCCCTGCTGTGCTGCGGGGGGGTGGGGGGGGTGGGGGGGAGGCGTGGCTGTGCAAATTCACAGCTGTCTCATTACTGACACGCTTAGTAGTTCTTTCACAACAGATGCCAGGACCTGACAGGGGTCAGGAGGTCAATAAAGGGCAAGACACTGAATTTGGTAACTGCTATACATACTAAAACTTCATTAAACCTTCCCAAGCCCCTGTAAAAAAGTTATCCCATTCTACAGATGATACGGATTTGCCTGAAATAGAGTATCTTAATCAGTGTCTAGGGGTGGGGACCGGGGCAAAAGTGGCTGGACTTCATGGTGAGACATTATTTGAGAAGAAAACCACCCGTGTCTTACAGGTATTTACAACTGGAACTTCGTCAGAGCTCTCAAAGTATAACCCTTGAACTAGCAGTTTTAGCATCATTAAGGTTTTGATAAAAATGCAAGCTCTTGGGGTCCCATCTCAGACCTACTGAATTAGAAATGTGGGGTGGGGCCCAGAAGTTTGCACATATACAAATCCCCCAAAGATTCTGTTGTACCTTACAGTTTGCAGACTACTTACAGTGTGACTTTTCAAAAACCTCCAGTTTTCACTATACCTATGGAGATATCCAACATAAAACAGTTCCTGGATTGGTGGTTTATGCCTACTGTATTCTTATATTTTGGTTGTGAGCCTAGCCTTTAACAGCTGAGCCATCTCTCCAACCCCCTACTGTATTCTTTTTTTTTTTCTTTTCTTTTTTTTTTTGCAGGGGTGGGGTGGGGTGGGGTGGCGTTTCGAGACAGGGTTTCTCTGTGTAGCCCTGGCTGTCCTGGAACTCACTCTGTAGACCAGGCTGGCCTCAAACTCAGAAATCCACCTGCCTTTGCCTCTCAAGTGCTGGGATTAAAGGCGTGCACCACCACTGCCCAGCGCCCCTACTGTATTCTTAACTCCTGGAAGGTAGAGGTCAGAGGGTCATTACAAGTTGGAGGCAAGACTTTCACATAGTGAGCTCCAAGCCTGCCAGAACTCCACACAAAGTGAGACCCAGCCCCCACCAAAGTACTGGAGAGCTGGCTCAACAGTTAAGAATACTTGCAGGCTGGAGAGATGGCTCAGCAGTTAAGAGCGCTGATTGCTCTTCCAGAGGTCCTGAGATCAATTCCCAGCAACCACATGGTGGCTCACAACCATCTGTAATGGGATCCGATGCCCCCTTTTGATGTGTCCAATGACAGCTACAGTGTACTCATAAAAAACAAAACAACAAAAAAATCAATAGTTGCTACGATTTCAGGGAACCTGAATTTGGTTCTCAGCTCCCACGTGGGGCATCTTACATGTCTATAACTACAGCTCCAGGGAATCCAACAGGGGGATTTTCTGTCTTCTACCATTACCTGAGTATACAGATATACACACATAATAAGTCTCAGGCAGGTGATCTCTGAATCCAGGGACAGCCAGGACTACATAAAGACCCTCCAAAAAACAAACAAACAAACAAAAACAAAGACAACAATAGCAGACAACCCAACCCCAAAACAAAAATATTATTGGACAGTCTTTTGGCCCTAAAAGTATTCTGAATTTAAGTAACTCTAGAATGCTGGGCAACTTACACAGCCCCTTGGAAGAGATACATCCATAAGGGAGAGTCTGAAGGCTAGCCTTTTCCCTTACTCCCCCATACAAAGGCATATATGTTTTCATATGTAAGATACCCACCAAATAACACCTTGCATTCTCCTTATGTGATGAGAGCATATTTTAATTCAAAATTTATCCAATTTAGAATTTTTATTTTTCTGCCATTCTACTTCCAAATTGACACTGTCTACTGAGTTCAGGAGAAGCAGAGCTTGTTTTTAGTCCCTCCCTCTTATGTGAAGAGCCGTTCCAAGTCCCATGCTTTGACCCATCTCACCTCTGTGGCACCAGCAACACAGACTGTTACTGTTGTCCAGTAGTTACTGGTAGACATCTCCACATGTCATAATGAAGTTATATATATATATATATATATATATATATATATATATATGTGTGTGTGTGTGTGTGTGTGTGTGTGTGTGTGTATACATACACACACACACACACACACACGTATATGCATATGTATACACACACATATATAGGAAAGTGCCCTTTGACAATAATTAGGACGAAGTTAATTTGCTGATCTCCAGTTTCTCAGTCTATGCAGTCCCTTTGCAAGTTGCTATGTTTCATATTTCTGGGTGCCTTAAGAAGAGAAACTGACATGGAGTACAGCTGTCTATTCCAAACTGCTTATGAAAGGCATCCAGTGCTAGATATCTTGATTTGAGAGCATATAGCCAATGCTGTCATCCCAGGCGGAAGCAGAATTGCTGAGTTCAACAACTGCCTGGGCTGCATAGGGTAAGCCTTTTCTGAAAAAATAAAAACCTTGAGGGGTGTCTGGCACACTACCATGGCAAAATGGATGGGGAGTATTAATGCCTTTAAATATATTTTTTAATCCATTTATAGACTCATCTTAAAAACAGCAAAAGGGTCGGGCAGTGGTGGCGCACGCCTATAATCCTAGCACTCGGGAGGCAGAGGCAGGTGGATTTCTGAGTTCGAGGCCAGCCTGGTCTACAGAGTGAGTTCCAGGACAGCTAGGGCTACACAGAGAAACCCTGTCTCACAAAAACAAACAAACAAAACAAACAAAACAGCAAAAGGATGCCGGCAGTGGTGGCGCAAACCTTTAATCCCAGCACTAGGGAGGCAGAGGCAGGTGGATTTCTGAGTTTGAGGCCAGCCTGGTAAATTCAAGGGCAGCCAGGGCTATACAGAGAAACCCTGTCTCAAAAAACAAAACAAAAACAGCAAAAGGAAACAAAGCTTTGTTAAACGTCCAGCCTAGCCAGGCAGTGGTGGCACACGCCTGTAATCCCAGCACTTGGGAGGCAGAGGCAGGCCTGGTCTACAGAGTGAGTTCCAGGACAGCCAGGGCTATACAGAGAAACCCTGTCTCGAAAAAACCAAATCCAAAAACAAACAACAAACAAACAAACAAACAAAATGTCCAGCCTAAACCAATAGGGATGGGAGGGCTTTGGACTCCGGGTCTTTCTATTCCTTCACAAAAGGTTGAAATAAAAAATGGTTCTGCCCCAGTTCCCAGAATCACAGGGAGCAGGGGTAGGGGGCAAACTAGGGAGTCTACACAGGCTGCTCTTCTAGCCCCCACAGGAACACGTGGTTCCCTTGTCCAAAAAAGGCACAGGGTTTTGTTTTTTGTTTGTTTGTTTTTGTTTTTGTTTTTGGCACCTTCCTTCTAAGGAACCTGAATCCTCGATTTCCCCACCTGGGAAAGGGGACGGCAGCGCCAAAGTGCAGCTGAAGTCCTCGTGAACTGTGAAAAGATCCCGAGAGGCTGGAGTGCTTGGAGAACAGGCTTGTCTCCCTGGCAGTCCCTCCCCCGGAGCGGGAGCCACACGACCCTGGCCCACCATCACCATCCGGGCCGGGGACTCACCTACTGAACTCCACGCGGATTGCACGCTCCAGGGTAGCTGCCGCATCTTTTCACCACTGGGCACCTAGCAACCGCCTTTGTGACTCAGGACCGCTGGAGGCAGGGGCCGCGCGGGGGAGGGCATGAGGCGGGGGATCTGGCTGGAGGCGCCCTTCTGGAAGGCCTGTGATGCAGGACAGCTCCAGCCACGCCTTCAGCCCCTCCCTGCCCCTGCATTATACCTGTGTGCATTTGACAGGGGCATGGAGGGCAACCCCACTTCCCCCACGTCTAGGCCGTGGTCAAGTTCCAAGACCTGTAGTTCGTGTTAAGTTAACCTTTATTCATTATACCCTGGCTCACACTGTGCTCCAGTGTTTGGAAAGGTTTTATTACTACACTGGAAGGACTCCAGTCAAGAAAAGAGAAGTATAAATATTCACCTGTTAAGAAAAGAAAGAAAAAAAAACTTCCCTTAACCTTCTGAGTGAAAACTTGTCTTCTTTAACTTCAAAAGATCATTTTTAAGTTTATGTTATGGTATGGGTCAGAAAAGGACCATTAGAAAGTGGGTCCTCAGCCGGGCGGTGGTGGCGCACGCCTTTAATCCCAGCACTTGGGAGGCAGAGGCAGGCGGATTTCTGAGTTCGAGGCCAGCCTGGTCTAGAGAGTGAGTTCCAGGACAGCCAAGGCTACACAGAGAAACCCTGTCTCGAAAAAACAAAAACAAAAACAAAAACAAGAAAGTGGGTCCTCGGCTGGGCGGTGGTGGCGCATGCCTGTAATCCCAGCACTTGGGAGGCAGAGGCAGGCGGATCTCTGAGTTCGAGGCCAGCCTGGTCTACAGAGTGAGTTCCAGGACAGCCAGGGCTACACAGAGAAACCCTGTCTCGAAAAAAAAAAAAGAGAGAGAGAGAGAGAGAGAGAGAGAGAGAGAGAAATGGCTCAGCAGTTAAGGGCACTGACTACAGAGTGAATTCCAGGCCAGCCAGGGCTACACAGAGAAACCCTGTCTATAAATAAATAAATAAATAGCAAATGAAACTGCGGTTACTGCACATCAATGACAATGACCAGTTCCTTTAGTGATTTTCATAATGAAATGATTGGGTGAAAAGGTTGGAGATTATTTTTGCAGTTCTTGATAGAAATTGCATTAGTTACACTGTGACTTACCATTTTGCTTGGGTATTAGCATTAAAATGTATCGTTCATTTGGTAAATAAGGAGACTCAGAGTTGGTGGGATGCTTCGACCAATAAAGACACTGGCCACTGCTGAGCCTGGTCACCTGAGTTCTGTCCCACAAGATGGAACCCACTCCTGCAAGTTGTCCTGTGAATGCCACCCGCGTGTTGTGCCATGTAGGCGCTCACACACACAGAACATGTATAAAGTAATTTTACCCTGGTGGTGGTCGCCCATACCTTCAATCTCAGCACTCGGGAGGGACAGGCAGGTGGATCTCTGTGAGTTCAAAGCCAGCCTGATCTACAGAGGGAGTTCGGGAACAGCCAGGGCTAATCAGAGAGACCCTATCTCGAAAGACAAACAACAACAAAAACAACAACAAATTTTAAAAGAAAACGAGAATGAACAGAGTTGTGACCCAAGCATGAAAAGCATTTTGAGCCGGGCAGTGGTGGCGCATGCCTGTAATCCCAGCACTTGGGAGGCAGAGGCAGGTGGATTTCTAAGTTCGAGACCAGCCTGGTTTACAGAGTGAGTTCCAGGACAGCCAGGACTACACAGAGAAACACCCTGTCTCGAAAAAAAAAAGAAAAGAAAGAAGAGAGAGAGAGAAGAAGAAGAAGAAGAAGAAGAAGAAGAAGAAGAAGAAGAAAAAGAAAAAGCATTTTGAATAAAACGAGATTCGAGGACTGTGCCCATCTCTGCTGACAAGGTGCAAGAGAGTTTGGAGCAACCCTAGGCGGAGGTAGAAACGTGTGGGCGCCCCCTAACGACAAGACCCGCTAGTAATCAGCGGGTGCTTGCAGCCGGAGACAAGGGTAGCTCTCAGTCTTCACATCGCGAGTGGAGGAGTCTTGTTTTCCTCAACGTGGGAGCCGAGCTAGAGCCCAGGGAGTTAGTCTGCGCATGTGCGCCGCTCTGCCAGGCCTTTCTGGGGCTCGAACACTTGGGTGCGGGCTGGCAGCGCAGGCGCGCTGGAAGCCTGTGGAGGTCGCGGCGCCTGCGCAGTCACTCTTCCTCAGTCGGCCGCCATGGCGGGACAAGAGGATCCCGTGCAGCGGGAGATTCACCAAGACTGGGCGAACCGGGAGTACATTGAGATCATCACCAGCAGCATCAAGAAGATCTCGGACTTTCTCAACTCTTTCGGTCAGCGGGCGAGCAGGGGAGGCTGGGAGGAGGGAGGCATCGGAGGCGGCCGGCGGCGGTGAGGACAGGCGCGGCGTCCCGGCTGCTCGCTTCCTCTTTGGCTCCCCGCGGGTCCCAGTGCCCTCACCCTGAGCCTCACTGGGCCGTGTCCGTGGGTCTCCCCTGCCCTTTGCCATGCCCCGCTTGCGCTCGTCAGCACGCCCACTGCCCATCCTCCTCGGCCCTCCGTCACCGGTCCTGCTTTGCGCTGCGTTTCCTTGCCAGTCTGCACTTGGCACGCAGTGCGCAGCCGTGTCACGGTCGCGCTTCCTACTAAGACTCCTGATAGTTGTCCATCTCCTTCAGGAACAAGTCCGAAACCCCGTAATGTCATGCCTTCTATTGCTTCGGTTTCACCATTCCCCTGCCGTTCATTCATCCCTGGCTCTCTTCGCTGCTAGTGCCGGGGGTTGTCAGGGATGGGGCCCTCTCTGGCCTTGGAAATACCTTTTGTAGCCCTGTATCTGCTTCATGGTAGGTGTTCTGGATGCTTCTGTCAGGTCCCTCGGATTTAACAGGGCAGATGCTTTCAGCATAGTCCACTTTTCCAAAAACTATTCCTAGGTGTGGCCGGCTGGTGACATGATCTTGATTTCCTTCCGTGTGCTTTCTTTTTTTTTTTTTTTTTTTAAGATTTATTTACTTTTATATGAGTACACTGTAGTTGTCTTCAGACACACCACAAGAGGGTATCAGACCCCATTACAGATGGTTGTGAGCCACCATGTGGTTGCTGGGAATTGAACTCAGGACCTCTGGAAGAGCAGTCGGTGCCCTTAACCGCTGAGCCATCTCTCCAGCCCCCCGTGTGCTTTCTTAGCCTTCTGGACTGAAAACCTGTCACAGACTCCTTATGGCCTCCGGAATGGTTCCTTAAGGGACTTTTTCTTTTTACACAATACAAGATGTGCAGATGGCATCCAGTGATCTTTTTCAACTAGAGTACTTTGGTTTTACTAATTAGCAACTTTCAGCATCTTGGGGAGAAAAATGCTGTATTTTGAAAAAACTTAAAATGAATTGTTTATTTTCTAGCTAAAGACCTGATGAGTCCTAAGTAGTATAATAGAAGGTGACAGAACAACAGCTTTTATTTCGGGGTGTAGTTCAGGGGTTAGGCTCCTGAGTGGCATGCACAAGGCCCTGGCATCCCCCACTCCTTAGAAAGGAAAGAGTTTTCTCTGCTTTTTTTTTTCCCTCTCTTCTTTTTTGGTTTTGTTGTTGTTTTTGTGTGTGTGTGTGTGTGAGTGTTTGCTTGCTTGCTTGCTTGCTTGCTTGGTTTTTTTTTAAGAAACGAGAACAAAAAGAAAACAGAAACGCATCATTAAGGGGCTGGGGATACCCAGTCGGTAGAGTATTGGCCTAGCAGCATGCACAAGGCATGCCCCTAATAGCAGTACTCAGGAAGCAGAGCGGGAGGACCAGGAGGACCTCAAAGTCATCTGCTTCGTAAAGAGTTTTGAGTCCAGCCTGGTAGAGCAAAGCAGAAATCAGCAGGTATAACTGGTTCTTACCCAGGCCTGACGGCAGTGAGAAGCACGACCACTCTTTCCTGCCTGTGTGGTGGCTCACAGCTGTACTCTTAGCACTTGAGAGTAGGGCTGGAATAGTGCTCTGCATGTGAGGCCAGCCTGGGCCTCCAACAGCCATAAAAACCGAACCATTTTCTAGGGCTCGAGAGATTGCTCAGCTGTTAAGAGCACTTCCAAAGGACCCAGGTACAAATCCCAGGACCCACGATGCAGTTCACAGCTGTTCATTACTCCAGTTCCAGGGGCCATGACACAGGCATATGGAGGGAGACTGCCAATGTAAAAAGAAAAAAATCCGTTGTCTGAATTCAAAGGAGTTCTTTCAGGCCGTTGAGATGGCTTGGCAGGTAAAGGTGACCTAGTCTGACAATCCTCAGGACCCACAAGGTGAAAGGAGAGAACCAATTCCCACAAGTTGTCTTCTGACCCCAGGGTAGCATAGTACATGCCCACACCCGCCCTCCAGTACAACATAAATGAGATCTTAGTCTGTCCGTCCATTCTCCGTGTCCCCTACTCCAGTTTGGTTTGAGTCTTGTAAATTGCTACGACTCATGGTTCTCCTTCCTCAACATTTTTTCCTTCCCCTCCTGAGATAATTACTGTCTATAACTCTGTCCTGGCCTGGAACTCTAGATCAGGATGTCCTCTAATTTGTGATGACCCTTTGGCTCTGCTTCCCAAGTTCTGGGATTAGAAGTGTACTTACAAAGTGTGTAAGGCTCTATATAACCTTACGTGGATTTTCTCAACAGGGAATAGAGGTTAAAGATACCAATTAATGAGAGACCGGCATAAATGTGCATGTCACTGGTATAGCTTCTCACCCGCAAGCTGCTGTGGAGGTTATAGTAGAAAACTGTAGTCAATAAGAGTTCAGATAGCCCCAGAAGAGATTGATTTAAGGAGTGTAAGAGAAGGGAGCGTGCTTCAGTGGCGAAGGCAGGTGTGTTTGCAGGGAGACCCGATGGCTTCCGATTGCTTTTTACTGAATTAAAGCATTTTCGAGAGTTGATCATTTGTCCTGCTACCCACAGTCTAGTTTTCCTAGTTTTTCTAGTTTTTGGTTTTGGCTCAGGACCTTGTGAATGCTAGAAGCACTCCACCACTGAATTTCACTTGTTGAATGTGTACCTTCTGTGTAAACTATTTCCATGTCGGTTCACATAGTTGATTTCTTTGCCAGAGAACTGGAATATTTCACTTTATTGTTTAAACAGCATTCCTTACTGAAAAACATTCCCTCAAGTAAAAATTGAACGAAAGAAATTAAAATAGCCTACCGTGGTGGTTTATACCTGTAATCCTCCCTGGCTGAGGCAAGGGAATTGCCATGGGTTTAAGGCCAGTCTAGCTAAAGAATAAGATCCTGTTTCAGAAAAAAACAAAAACCTAGAGTGTTTTGTGCTGGGGGAGGGGCCAGGGTGGACTGAGACTGGGTCTTAGGTTTGAGTCTTTGGGTTTTTCTGGAGAGGCAGTGGGAAGTAGCTGGAAACGTGGCTCACAGAGAAGGTTTGAACACGCGGAATTACAAGACTGCATTGACCTGGTAGGAGTGAATATCAGAGATGTGCACACACAGTCTGACCAAAGTATTAATGGCATTTCAGTCAGCAAAGCACCAAAAACCCTGTTAAATTGGATCTGCTTTTCAAAATTTAAGAGTGACGTAACATCTCACTGTTCCAATCCTATGTCCTAGTAAGCGCAACCGCATTGTAGCTGAGCTGCAGCAGTAAGCTGTCCCTCAGATGGGACCTAACTGCCCTGGAGCCGTCGACCGCTGAAGGTTGCTAGGCTCGTTTCCGGGTTTGTTTTGTTTTGTTTTGTTTTTTGTTTTTGTTTGTTTGTTTGTTTGTTTGTTTTGAGGCAAGGACTTGCTATATAGCTTTATAGTTATATAGCTGACCAGGAACTCACAGTGTGTACACCAGGGTGGCTTAAATTCAGGCAGATCTGCCTCTCGGTGCTGGCACTAAAGGTGCGCACACACCAGGTTGTTTTGTTTTGGGGTTTTGAGAGATGAGGGCAGGGAGAGGAAGGGAAGGGAGGGTGGGTGAGTGAGTATGAGAGTGAGTGAGAGTGTGAGTGTGTGTGTTGGTGCCAGGGATCCAGTTCATAAATGCTGCTCAATCTATATTACCAGCCTGTACTAATAAACATTATTTTGGTTTGAGTTGTGATTTCATTGTGCAACACATTGGCTGCTAACCCCTGGCCAGACTCAAGCCCTGCTTCATCTGTGTAGCTGAGACTGTGGTCTGTGTCTATATACAGGCCTGGCTATGTTAAACTTTAGTCTACATATTTTTTACTTTTGCTATGTACACCCTTGTCTTATTACTGACAAAATTTGTCAGACAGGGTCTCACTAAGTTTCTAGGATGATCTAGAACTTTGAATCTTCATTGAGGACTAGATATTATCATACCTAGAATTATGTCATAATTCTAAATCTCTTAGTACTGTTCACTTTCTCCTCTTCTTCATCTTTCTGTCCTCACTCTTCCTTCTCCCCTTCTTCCTTGATCCTCTCGTGTGTGTGTGTGTGTGTGTGTGTGTGTGTGTGTGTTTTGAAATCGGGTACCACAGTGTGCCCAAGCTGGCCAAGAGCATCTCATGTGGACTCAAGCGTGTCTTCCTCCCTCAGCATCGCTGACAGAGATCACAGGTGTGCACTGACCCTGCTCTTTCTGGTTTTCTTTTCTCAGTTTATTACCTTTTGGTTTGTTTTTGTTCTGGGGGTAGGATTTAAGACAAGGTCTCCATATCTATTAGTAAGCGTTTCCTTTCCTTAGATAGTTACATAATTGCTGAGGAACAGACAATCTGAAAGCTTCTGTTAGTGTTTTGTAGGGTTTGAGACAAGGTTTTACTCTGAGACCTTTGATAGACGCTGGCCTTGGGTGGCTTGGAGCTTGCTGTGCAGGCTGGTCTGGCCCCGCCTCCTGAGTTCAGGGGGGTAAAGTCCTGCACATTGCACCCTGCTGTTTTTACTTTTTTCCTCCCCTTTTGAGAAAGTCTCCAACTTGAAGGATTAGACGATTTTTTCCATCTCAGCTTTCCAACATTATTTACATATTCTTACACCATCTGACACAGCTGGGTTACAATATGCATGCTGAATTTGTTAGTTAAGAATAAAAATAGAGCTGAAAAATAACACCTCCTCCTTTATATTTCTTTAGACACGTTAGCTTCAGAGTCAGGGCAGAGTCTAAAACTGCACACCAGTAGTTTGTGATAATGTTTTTTCAGAAAGTTCTCACAACCCACAATACAGAGCAGTGTGAGGTGTGACTGTGTGTCATCATCTGTGTGGCCTCGGGTTCAGGCAGTTGTCCAACACGGAAATGGAACCACAGATTGTGACTGTCCTCTCACAAGCTGGAGCTGCAAGGGTGAAAGTTGTTCAGCCAGTCATTAGCCATCTCGAAAGAATACATTCTCCCTTTAGAGCATCTGGTTGTGTACCCTGTGGCAGGGTAGGGACTTGAACTCCAGATGCCTCTTCAAACTCAACTATAGAATCTTTATACCACTGAGTTAGGTAATCATAAAGGTACAAACCTCATAGATACATACCAGAGCTTAGGAGGTATGGTAAGGGCGGAGACCGGAGCATTATACGCCATACACTTCTCTCCAGCTCAGCTATGCCACATCACTAGACTGGCTTCTCCTTAGGACGCAGAGCTGCTCAGCCTAACGAGCCTCTGTGAGTTCATGTATCATACCTGAGTTGCCAGCCAGGAACTTGCCTAAAGACTCAGCTGACAGCTGGGCGGTGGTGGCACATGCCTTTAATCCCAGCACTTGGGAGGCAGAGACAGGCGGATTTCTGAGTTCGAGGACAGCCTGGTCTACAGAGTGAGTTCCAGGACAGCCAGGGCTACACAGAGAAACCCTGTCTCGAAAACCCAAAAAAAAAAAAAAAAAAAAAAAGACTCAGCTGACAGTTACACTGCTTTAGCTTTTCACTGTGTATCACAATGAGGTCTTGCCTTCTGATTATCTACTCCTTTCTTTAAACTATTAATTTCAACTATTTTAAAAACCACCTAGAAATGACTCCAGACAGAGTCTTTAATATTTTCAGGGAAAATAACAACCATGTAGGCCATTTCTTATTGCTCCTAAAGAAGTATAATCTTGCTCATTTCCCCAACCTAGGATGCAGCAGAAAACCCCAAATCAATTTTTTTCCTCTGTAAAATGTGATACAGACATCTTCGCAGAGACTTCTCCCTTGTAAGGCAGGAAAAGGAACATTTCTCCTTTGCAGATCTCAGACTCTTGCCTACCAAGACTCATCCAGGAACTAAAACATGGCTTCTAAAACAAACCAAGGTTTGGAATATTGTTAGTCCTCTGCAATCTCAGAACTCAGAAGGCTGAGATAGGATTTCCAACTCAGAGCTCTCCTGGCCTACATAGTGAGTTCCAGTCTAGCCTGAACTATATAAGGAACCACTGTCTGGAAATAGAATAGCCCCCCTCTACCTTCACACCCCAACACCCACGAAACAAGCCCAGAAGACACTTGGAGATAAACGTAGGAGCTGGAGAGATGGCACAGCAGTTAAGAGCAGTGACTGCCCTTCCAGAGGTTCTGAGTTCAGTTCCCAGCAACCACATGGTGGCTCACAACCATCTGTAATGGGATCTGGTGCCCTGTTCTGGTGTGTCTGAAGACAGCGACAGTGTACTCAAATACATAAATCTTTAAAAAAATAATAATAAATGTAGGGAGGAAATCATGTTAGTATTGTTGGCAACGATGCTGTGGATATATAAACAAGCAAGCACCCTGATAAGACTGCTTTATTGAGTGGTGACAAAGTGCACTTTAATGCGGAGTCCAGAGTGGCCCAGTTGTTGAATGTTCTGTTATTTTTATTTAAAATAGCAGGTTCTGGTGTGGCCTTAAGCATTCTACCTTTGAGCTACACCTAGCCTATGAACTAAACATATTTAACTTCAGGCATAGTCTGGAGCCTATGTCTAGAGTTAGGCATTTTGTCTTCTTCAGCAGTGTTAATCCATATAAGCCAGTTCCAGAGTACCATTCTAGGGTTGTGGTTGATTTACCAGGTAGACAGGTAGAACAGCACAGCTCTCTAGGAGACATCCCTCCCTGGTTCTCTCTTCCAGTGGTTTCTGTGTATATCTTTTCCTGGGAAATACAACTGTCAGAGAGAGTGTTTGCTTTTGAGCTTCCCCCCCGCCCCCCCACCCCCCCCCAGACAGGGTTTCTCTGTATAGCCCTGGCTGTCCTGGAACTCACTCTGTAGACCAGGCTGGCCTCGAACTCAGAAATCCACTTGCCTCTGCCTCCCGAGTGCTGGGATTAAAGGCGTGCGCCACCACCACCGGCTGCTTTTGAGCTTTTAAACATCCTACCAAATGGAACTCTGGGCATGCCGGATAGTCCGACCGGAGTGACAGTGCTGATCCGGTGAGTGACAGTCCTGACAGAAGTGACAGTGCTGAGCCGCTGAGTGGCTCAGTGGGTGGCTCAGTGGGAGCCTGCTGTTAAGCCTGATGACCTGAATTCGATCTCTAGATCTACATGGCTGAAGGAAAGAACCACTCCCAAAAGTTATGTTTGACTTGCACATATGTGCCAGGGCATGTGTATACACATAAACAAAAATGTAAAATGAAAAAGGGGGCGTGGCTGGTGAGGTGGCTCAATGGTTAAGAGCACTGACTGCTCTTCCAAAGGTCCTGAGTTCAAATTCCAGCAACCACATAGTGGCTCACAACCATCCATAATGAGATCTGACACCCTTTTCTGGTGTGTCTAAAGACAGCTACCACGTGCTTACATGTAATAATTAATACTTTTTTTTTTCAAGACAGGGCTTCTCTGTGTAGTTCTGGCTGTCCTGGAACTCACTCTGTAAACCAGGCTGGCCTCGAACTCAGAAATCCGCCTGCCGCTGCCCACCAAGTGCTGGGATTAAAGGCGTGTGCCACCACTGCCCAGCTAATAAATCTTTAAAAAAAAAAGTATAATAGTGTAAAGTAAGGTTGCTAGGGTGGTCACCGTAAATCAGACTTGGGAACTAGAGGAGGCAGCCATAGCTGACAGTAAGATTTAAAAAGAAGGGCCCAGCATTGTGTTGCACGCCTACAAATGAATGAATGTATGACATGTGAATTACATGTAGGTGAAACTTAAATATGAAAAGGGATTATGAAAACTAAGTTTGAAAAATTAATGAGATGGGTGTCTTTTTCGTGTGTGTGTGTGTGTGTGTGTGTGTGTGTGATGCACAAGGGAGTTGTGGCTCTTCCACCTTACTCACGGAGGCAGGTAGGTCTGTCAAACCCAAAGCTCGGTGATGGGAAGTCGACTCTTCCTAGCTCTCTTGCTCTGAGGATCCCATCTTAGCCTTCTGAGGCTGGAATTACAGGCAGGCTGCCCTGCCCACTGGCACTTACAGGAGTTGCTGGGTGTCTGAACTGCCCTATGCAAGTGTTTTAACCACTGAGGCATCCTCTCGGCCCAGCCCACTCCCCCATTTACTGTTTAACTATTTATCTAAAGTGGGGAGAGTGCAGCTAGCTAGAGACCCAAGTAACTTAAGAATGAGAAGTTCATCCTTAAGAATTTAGATATATTCTCTCTCTCTCTCTCTCTCTCTCTCTCTCTCTCTCACACACACACACACACACACACACACACACACACACGACTTGCGTTTTGGTGAGGAAGAATGGTTAGATAGGCAGGATGCTGAAAGCTGGAGCCGGGTCGGAATGTAGGAGGATTTGCCAAAGTGAATACGTTGTAGAAGCAGCCAGACTTGGAAGAGATGGAAAGGAAAGTTGTTAGCTTGCTTTGACTCATTGTGTGGGAGACGGTTCAGAGTGATCTCGCAGCTATTTTAGACCCAGAGGATAAAGGTTATTGAGATAGAAACATGGCTTGGAGGAGGTAGCAGGAAGTAGCCATCGTTGTCTCCTTGGCTGCTGAGGACAGTTGAGAGGAAAGGGCTCTCATGGTCTCAGGTAAAGGAGTCAGAAGAGAGAGGGTATTTAAGAGTCTAGATTGCATTCTAGGGGAGGCACTGAAAGAACTTGGAAAAGATAGTGGAAAGAGTCAAGGCTGCTTTTCACAGATAGAATCTTGGTTCCATCATATGCTTTATACTGATTGTATTTTATCTAGTTCAAAAAGGTCTCCATGGGCATTGTTGACCCAGTCTTCCAGGGGTAGTAATTGATTAGCTTCTAAGAGCTCAAATGATGAAACAATGTTACTTTTCATTGCTGTGACTAAACACTGTGACCAAAGCAACTTATAAAAGAAAGCATTTCATTTGGAGCTCATTGGGGCCTCATGGTTCCAACAGATTAAAGTCTGTGACCATTGTGGTAGGGAACATGGTGGCAGGAAGGCATGGCACTGGAGCAGTACACCTACTGCTTACATCTTAATCCACAAGCATCAGAGACAGACAGACAGAGATAGACAGACAGACACACCTAACTGGGAATAGCTGGCCTGGGCTTTGGAAACCCCAAACCTAGGGACATACCTCCAATAAAGCCATACCACCTAATCCTTCCCAAACAGTCCCATCTACTGGAGACGAACTTAGGGTTTTACTTCTGTGAACAGACACCATGACCATAGCAAGTCTTATGAAGGACAACATTTAATTGGGGCTGGTTTACAGGTTCAGAGGTTCAGTCTAGAGTCATCAAGGCAAGAACATGGAAGCATCCAGGCAGGCATGGTACAGGAGAAGCTGAGAGTTCTACATCTTCACCTGAAGGCTGTTAGTGGAAGACTGACTTCCAGGCAGCTAGGGTGAGGGGCTTAAGCCCACACCCATAGTGACACACCTACTTCAACAAGATCACACCTCCAAATAGTGCTGCTCCCTGGGCCAGGCATGTACAAACTATCACACCAACCAAAATTTTGAGCCTATGAGGGTTAATCCCATTCAAACCACCATATTCTACTCAGTCCCTGAATCTCATAAGCTAATGGCCATATCATAATGCAAAAATGAATTTAGTCTAATTTTAAAAGTTTCCATAGTCAGGTGTAGTGGTACATACTTTTAATCCCAACACCCAAGAGGCAAAGGCAGGCAGATCTCTGTAAGATAAGGTTCCGCCTGGTCTGATACAGAGAGTTCCAGGACAGCCATGCCTACCTACATAGACCCTGGCTCCAAAAGGAAGAAAGAAAAATGTCTCCATGGTCTCAATATAGTTTTAATCCAATCTCCTAATTGTAACCCCCATAAACAGCAAATTATGGTCTTTGAGCATATAATGGCACAGAGTATGCATTACCATCCCAACAAGGAGGAAGAGTGGCTTAGGAAGGAAATGCTGGACTAGGCAATGTGGAAACCCAGCAGGGCAAACTCCAAATCCTGTCTCTGATACCAGAAGGGTATGTGGTTCCTCCTTACAGCTTGGTGACTGCAGCGTACTTCTCTCGGGTCGTTTCTACTCTCTGTCTGCAGCTCTCCCTAGCAGATATCCCACAGCTCTAGCACAGCAGGGCGCCAGTGCAACTCAGGCGTCAGTCACTGTTCACACAGTGGCAGCTCTGGGCTGCACACAGACTCCCTACCACACCTGACCTCAGCAGCTCTCAATCCCGGAGGAAGAGTCCACAACCCATTTCTTCATGTATCCTTCAGGATTTTATAGCCAGAACACTGCCTGTTGGGGGTGGAGCCTGGCCCTGACATTTTTATAAACTTTGATTTATTGTTGCCTTTTAGGAACAGAAAATTCCTTACACCTTCTATAAATTGCTGGATTATCCGGGTGTGGTCTTGCCCTGAGGGTACTCATTCCTTTTCCATTTCTCTTCAGTCTTCTTATCTCTTTCAGCTCAAGCCTTGGCTCCAATGTTAAATTTCCTGATGATCTCCTCAAATTGCCTATTTTGTATTTCTTCTTGCCCTGCTTGCTGTATTTCATTGTAGACCTGCAAAAGAGTAATTACTAATAATCCAACCACAGATTGGCTGTCTTGAAATTTCTTCTGCCAAAGAAATTAGTCCAACATTTCATTTTAACCTCAGGCAGATTTTTAGCTCCTATCAAGACTGCCCATTAAAATGGTGTTCATTCAGCTTCTTTTCTATTCCAAAGACTTCCACATTCTTTCCAAAAGCAGCATGGTCAGGCCTGTCACAGGAATAGCCCACTTGCTGATAGCAATTTGTAACAATTTTTTTCAATTGCCATGACCAAGGCAGCTTATAAGTGTTTATTTTGGGGCTTATAGTTCCAGAGGTTGGGTCCATGACCATCATGGTGGGGGGTATAACAAGAGGCAGGTAGACAGGCAGGCACATGGCACTGGAGGAGTAGCTGAGAGCTTACAACTTGATCCATGAGCATTAGGCATAGACACACACACACACACACACTGAAAATAGTGGGCTTTTGACACCCTTCTCTCTGGACCGCCCCTCTCTTCCTCCCTTCCCTGACTCAGTTTCGGCTGTAACCCTCTGGACTCTCCTCGCTGCTGCAGTGGTGGGCATTGAGTTTGGAGTAATCTAGAACAAGCCTCCTCTGCTGATCTGTAACCCTAGCCTAAAACCAGGCTCAGGTTTTGAGTTTTGATCTCTCCCAGGGCTAGCGACATGTGTGGTGCTTGTGATGCCAGGGAACAGAGGAACACAGCTCCCACTCAGCACTGTGGGCTCAGGAAACAGCCGGTGCTCCTCAGTGTGGTGCATTTAGCACCTGTCCCTAGTTTAATTTCCAGGGGGTTTAGAGGGATGTACCGTGGGTTGAAGAGCGTCTGGATTTCCTTTCTCATTAGGTCCCTTCTCTTGAAGCTCTTACTTTGCTACTTGACAAAGCTATCTGTACATCCTTTACATATTAGTTGTATGTTGCTGGTATAACAATTTTTATAAATTTAGCAACATTTTTAAGGTCCATAAATTTAGCTTGAGACAGGAGGATCACTGCAAGTTCAAGACTAGCCAAGACATGGATCTCCCTTGGTGGTGATTGCTCTCTGCCTATCCCCCTGAGTGTTCCACAGTGTCTGAGTAGTTGATCCTTAAATGCTGCTGCTGCTGCTGCTGCTGCTGCTGCTGCTGCTGCTGCTGCTGCTGCTGCTGCTGCTGCTGCTTCTTCTTCTTCTTCTTCTTCTTCTTCTTCTTCTTCTTCTTCTTCTTCTTCTTCTTCTTCTTCTTCTTCTTCTTCTTCTTCTTCTTCTTCTTCTTCTTTCTTCTTTCTTCTTCTTCTTCCTTCTTCTTCTTCTTCTTCTTCTTCTTCTTCTTCTTCTTCTTCTTCTTCTTCTTCTTCTTCTTCTTCTTCCTTCTTCTTCTTCTTCTTCTTCTTCTTCTTCTTCTTCTTCTTCTTCTTCTTCTTCTTCTTCTTCTTCTTCTTCTTCTTCTTTCCAAACAGGGTTTCTCTGTATAGCCTTGGCTGTCCTGGAACTCACTCTGTAGACCAGGCTGAGGTCGAGCTCAGAAATCTGCCTGTCTCTGCCTTCCAGAGTGCTGGGATTACAGGCTTGCGCCACCACCGCCCGGCTATTAAATGCTTCTTACCATATCCCCAGTCCCAATGTGTACTTGGAACGATGTTTTATCCTCAGGCCAGAGGGTTTGTGTGGGTGTGGGTGTTTGGAGTGACATTAATCCTGAACATTAGTCTCCTTTTACCAGATATGTCTTGTCGGTCAAGACTCGCAACACTAAATGAGAAATTGACAGCCCTTGAACGGAGAATAGAGTACATTGAAGCAAGGGTGAGTATGGTCACCGGCTGCCCCAGAGGGAATACACATTTCTACTTAGAACAGTTAAGCGCTCTACCTGGATTTAGTTGTCTGGGACTTTGAAACTGCCTTTGCCACCATTTCTCACTGTGCAGGATCCAAAATAGGAGTTTTTAGAAAATGGCTTTAGTCCCTTTGCATTTTATCTACATGTCAGTTTTCCCTTCACAGGTGACAAAGGGTGAGACTCTCACCTAGAAGTGCGCTGCGCTGCTGCTGGGAAGTTGCTGTACAGACAGAACACTGGCCATGTGGGAAAGGCCCAGCAGCCGTCTGCTCCTCCTCTCCTTACAGAGCAACAGGGCGTTTTCTTGTTTTTCTTTTTTCAAAAGTGGCCTTTGGGCTCTGCTGTGTGCCCTGGGGTGTGATGTGGCATGGGGGAGCAAGCAGTCCAGGGACCTCTTGGAAAGAGCATTAGCTTTCTCCCTTTCAGTAACATTGTTTGGAACTACTTGTCAATGTGTTTGAGGTGTTGAGAGGCCAAGGCTGGGACTCTTTAAGGTCCTCCCCACCTCTCAGTCTCTTTCTCTCAGACTTTCCCTACAGCTCCCATGGCCTCTGCACTGATTTCTGTCAACAGTTGGCCTTCTCTCCACTTGTGAGAGGTGGGGGCAGGCCTGACTGAGACTCGTGCCCTGCAGTGTGGTTGCCAGAAAATGTTGCTAACCCACCAGTTTCTTGTTCTGGGAGGTCAAAGCCAGGCCCCCAGTTGGCTTGAAGGGACATTTTCAGTTTTCTTTGTGTCACTTGGGGTGTCGGTGGCTCTCATGCTTCCTTAATAAACTCAACTTTGTCTGACTGCTGTGACTGTGGTGGCAAGATGGCCGGACAGGGGCTCACTGCTCAGTCTGTGTAGGCGTGCTCTCCAGCAGAAGAAACCTGCAGCCCTAGCTGGCTCAAAGCTAGGCAGCTCTCCTGTCAGTGTTCCTGTCTGGAATTATTTGGTCTTTCAGCAGATACTACCAAGGACTTTTACTATATAGGTGTGTTAGACTCCAATAAAAGATACAGTATTGAATCAGACCTGATGTTTATGATCTGTTGAAATCCTAGCATCTTCCCAGTTTAACTGTATCCAGGGTAGAAAACTAGATTTATAAGATAAACATCCTGGGAATGTAAATACTGAGGTTTGTGAGATGGTCTAACACGTAGGTATTTGCCTCCAAACTTGGACCCCTGCATTCTGTCTCTAGGACCAACATGGTGGAAGGAGAGAACCTATTCTTGGAGGTTGTCCTCTGATCTCCACGGGCACGCTGTGGCATTCCTGTACAAGTGGACACATGTACAAAGTGTAAAAACCAATTTTTTCAAGCAAATGCTGCAGTTTATACAGAAGAATCAAAGACTTACTATGCTTCCTGTAAACTTAAGCCAACTTCCTGCTAAAGACTTTTCCGTACAGAGTGCTTCTCCTTGAGAAAGGTACAGTTTATCATGCTCTGTGGACACTGGTTTCTCTATTCAAAGTCCAGCTCAGGATAGCACTCCCCATTGTTCTTCCAGACAAGCACATTCAGTACTGCCCTTTCTCAGACTTCCTGGCCTGCCATCTTCACACCAGAGTTCACCCTGCATTGTTTGGAACTTTTTCAGAATATATTGCCTTAGGGTTTTTGTTGCTGTGAAGAGACACCATGACCATGGCAACTCTTATAAAGGCAAACATTTCATTGGACTGGCTTAGTTTCAGAGGTTTAGTTACAGAACACATGGCAGTCTGCAAGAGACATACATGATGCTGGAGGGGCCAAGAGTCCTACATCATGACATGAAGGCCGCCAGGAAGAGACTGTCCTTAACAGGCAGCCAGGAGGACTCTCATCACACTGGCCAGCATAGGAGACCTCGAAGGCTCACCTCCACAAGGCTAGACCTCCTAATAGTCCACTTCCCATGGGCCAAGCATATTCAAACCACATATGTAACCTAAAAAGTACCTGAGGTTCCACCCTTCCCTGGGCTAACTCAGCTGCCTGCTGTGAGGAAGGCGTGTTGCCGTGGACGCTGAAGAACCAGACCGGGAGGGTCGAGCTGTGCTGTATTCATGTGTTTGCAGAAAACCTGCTTAGCGCTTGGGCATTCATTGTAAGCAGTACTGAGTCTCTCATCCAACATTTTCCAAAGTCCAAAGCTTTCTAAATAGTGACAGCACAGGTGAACATTTTCACACCTGACTTGTATGGCTGTTACCTGAGCTGTTGTGGGTCAGAGCCTGGGGCCCTGGCAGCCCTGACTAACTAGTTGTTACCCTGTCCTCACTAAGCCAGGTAAGTAATGGCAAAAAGTAGAAAAGGTCTCCTCAGCCTGGCCATGTTGGGGAAAGGGCCTGTGATCCACCTGCCCATCATCTTTGGGATTCTTACATGAGGCTTAGGTTTAAATAGTCAAGAGGTATACACTGGCCAGGCTTAGCGGTGCATACATACATTTAATTCCAACTTGCAGTAGGCAGAGGTTGGTAGATCTCTGAGTTTCGGGCCATTTGGTCCACATAGAGTTCCAAGGCATCCAGGGCCTCGCAGGAAAATGCTTCCAGAGAAGAGTGACTGTTCCAGATTCCTACCTCCAAGGAACTAGCTCCCAGGCTCATAAGTGCCAGACCATGGCTCTGCTTCGAGAAGAAAGGAAAAGAGGTACACATAACCGTTACAGTTAAAGCAGTAGTTCTCAACCTTCCTAACGCTGTACCCTTTGGTAAGCTCATCTTGTGGAGACCCCCAACCATAAAATTATTTTTGTTGCTATCTGATAAGTGAAATTTTGCTACTGTTATGAATAGTATGTGCAGATAGGCAGAATATCTGATGTGTGACACAGGTTGTTCCACCCCAGGAGTCTTGATCCACAGGTTGAAACAACTGAGTTAAGATCTGATAGCCGGGCTGTGATGGCACACGCCTTTAATCCCAGCACTTGGAAGGCAGAGGCAGGTGGATTTCTGAGTTTGAGGCCAACCTGGTCTACAGAGTGAGTTCCAGGACAGCCAGGGCTACACAGAGAAACACTCTCGAAAAACCAAAACACACAAAAAAAGATCTGATGGTCATTGTCTTGGCTTTGGTCTCCTGCAAGTCAGCATGCTGTGACATATTCCCAGGAGACAAGCTCCCCTGCTGGCTGACACCAGGAACCCATCTTCCCAGCTTGAGATTTCTTGGAAGAACTCTAGTTCTTTGGAGTCCATTGCTCAAAGGGAAGGGACATGATGAGTTGCCGTCAAAACAGGCAGCCTAAAAATCTGTACAAAGGAGCTGGGAAGAGAGATTTCATTGGTAAAATACTTGCTATCCAAACAGAGACCTGAGTTAGATCCCCAACACCCAGATAAAACCTAAATAAGGTGCGGCTCTATTTCCCCAGTGCTGAGGAGACATAGATGGGAGAACCCGGCTCGCCTGCCTATCATTTTAGCTGAATCACATCTCCAGGTTCAGTGCGAAACCATAAAAAAGGTATAGAATGAGGAAGATAACCAAGATCCACTTCTGGCCTGCACACACATACACAAATACTGTAAATAACTTCAGGCTGTGGTTAAGGTATATGAAATGTTTAATCCTGGGTTTTAGCTGATCATGGGCATTTTGACTAAGGGATACTGAACCAGTGTTTTCATTTAAAAATAAAATCTTATAATGAAAACACCTGATGTTCTCAATTTTCAATATTATTAAACTCACTGTAGTGTGCCTTTAGCAGACACTCGAGTTCATATCTGCATTTCCTCCTGGATAAAGACCACTTGCAAAGCTGTGTTACCTGGTACTCTGCCGTTGGCTTGCTTGTCAGCGGCTTATGCTGTGAACAGGTGTTGTACCAGGAGATTGTAAGAGGGCAAAATGATGGTCTTTATTGGCAAGAGAAAGCACTCGGTGAGATTATACCTGAATGCTCAATGTTTATCTTACAGATAATAGTATGTTTATTTGTTGATAGTAATGTTAAGTTGGTTAGTACTCTGTTCCTTTATCATAAGGTCCTGGTTGCAAAGAATAGTTGGTAACATTGGTTGTAGGAAACTAATGAATCTGGCCTCTTACATTGGTAACTTCCTCATCTTATGTGGTACTTCAAGGAGTCCAGGCGCTTCTTCAGGTAACCTCCTTACTGTGTGTCCGAAATTGGATTAAGTTCTTTTTTGGTTTTGTTTTGTTTTTGGAGACAGGATCACACTGTTGTTCTGACTGGCCTGGAACATGCTATGTAGAGCAGGCTGGCCTCAAATTTCCAAAGGTCTACCTATCTCTACCTCCTAAGTGCTAGGATTAAAGGCATGCACCACTCTGCCAAGCCTTTCCTCAGTAGACCAGAGTGCTTCCTAAAGAAAGATAATGCTTCCTTTTCTTGTTTTCTTTTCTTTTTTCTTTCTTTCTTTCTTTTTTTTTTTTTTTTTTTTCCCCGAGACAGGGTTTCTCTGTGTAGTCCTGGCTGTCCTGGAACTCACTCTGTAGACCAGGCTAGCCTGGAACTCAGAAATCCGCCTGCCTCTGCCTCCCAAGTACTGGGATTACAGGTGTGTGCCACCACGCCCGGCCTTTTCTTGTTTGGTTTTTTTTTTTTTTTTTTTTTTTTTTGGTTTTTTCGAGACAGGGTTTCTCTGTGTAGCCCTGGCTATCCTGGAACTCACTTTGTAGACCAAGCTGGCCTCAAACTCAGAAATCTGCCTGCCTCTGCCTCCCAAGTGCTGGGATTACAGGCGTGCGCCACCACCGCCCGGCTAAATCAGCCATTTTCTTTTTTCTTTTTTTTGGTTTTTCGAGACAGGATTTCTCTGTGCAGCCCTGGCTGTCCTGGAACTCACTCTGTAGACCAGGCTGGCCTCGAACTTAGAAATCCGCCTGCCTTTGCCTCCCAAATGCTGGGATTACAGGCGTGCGCCACCACCGCCCGGCCTTTTCTTGTTTTCTAATGTGAGACATGAGAAGAACTTTTAAAACAAAGGAGCTGGGGGGGGGGCTGGTGAGATGACTGCTCTTCTGAAGGTCCTGAGTTCAAATCCCAGCAAAGATGATGACTTACAACCATCCATAATGAGATCCGACACCCTCTTCTGGAGTGTCTGAAGACAGCTACAGTGTATTCACATATAATAAATAAATGAGAGGCAAGAAGGTAAGGCCAATTCAGCCCAACATTGTCAGTGCTAGTTCAAACTTTTTTTCCTAAGATTTACTTACTTATTTCATGTATATGGGTACACTGTCACTGTCTTTAGACACACCAGAAATGGGCATCAGATCCCCATTACAGATGGTTGTGAGCCACCATGTGGTTGCTAGGAATTGAACTCGGGACCACTGGAAGAACAGTCAGTGCTCCTAACTACTGAGCCATCTCGCCAGCCCTAGCTCAAACTTTTTTTTTTTTGTTTGTTTTGTTTTGTTTTGTTTTCGAGACAGGGTTTCTCTGTGTAGTCCTGGCTGTCCTGGAACTCACTCTGTAGTCCAGGCTGGCCTCGAACTCAGAAATCCACTTGCCTCTGCCTCCCAAGTGCTAGGATTACAGGCGTGCGCCACCACCGCCCAGCTAGCTCAAACTTTTTAAACATATTTAAACACTGTATAATTTTGGGGAAAGCTTCCTGGTGTGAGACCCTCCTGCACAAGCACTTGACCATGAAGATAGGTTTTATAGTTTAAGGGCCTAAGTCTGATCGCATAGAGCTCTATGTACTATAAAGTACATGGTCTTCCCTAAAGATGGGCTCTATTAACCAAGAAAGATAAAGGTCTAGGGAGGGAGAGTCCGGGATAAACATGGGGGATTTGAGTGAGGTCTGGCTCTACAGACTGCAAAGGGCACTAGCTCATTAACACCTCTCAGCTTTCTGGGTGGAAAGCAGATATTTGTTTCTTCCATGCATGATTAACATTCCTGGTTTCTCCAAAGTTTATCTGTTAACATGAGGACCTCATGCCCTCTAAAAAGTGTGTGATTGTGTGTGAGAGAGAGGGAGAGTGCAGGTGCACACAATGGTGTGCACATAGAGGCCGGGTGACCTTCAAGAGTCTCTCTCCACCCCGTGCTTCCAGGGATTGAACTCAGGTGCTCAGGTGTATGTGGTGAGGCAAGTGCTTTAGCCACGGAGCCATCTAGGGCTCTGACAGAAATAGAGCTGTGTGTCTTCAGGCACTCTCGTCATTGCTTTGCTGGGGTAGCTTATGTGGGAGTGGCTGTGCATGCATGTTGGGGGTGCTTAAGTGCACGAGCCACATGATGTCAGGTGTCCTCCTTTATTGCCCACTTTTTGACTCTGTGTGTGTGTAGACATGCCTGTGCCATAGTGCATTTGTGCATTTGTGGAGGTCAGGAGGCAAGTTTCCAGAGTCAGTTCAGTGGGTCCCAGGGATCAAACTCAGGGTCAGCTTTATGGGAAACATTTTAGCCACTGAGCCATCTGGCTGGTTCTCCACATTTAAAAAAGAAGATGTGTGTGTGTGTGTGTGTGTGTGTGTGTGTATGTGTAAGTGCACGGGTGTGTGGATATGCATGTGTCTGCAGAGACCAGAAGAGTGCCAGGTTCCCTGGAGCTGGAGTTCTAGGCAGTTGTGAGTCACCTGATGTGTGTGTCAGGAACCATTTCTTTGATAAAGGAATTTTAAGTAATGTTGACTGCTGAGCTCGCTCTCTCTAGTCCTGTTTTTGTTTTGTTTTATTTTGTTTTGGTTTTTGGTTTTTTTTGTTTTGTTTTTTGTTTTGGTTTTTTTTTTTTCGAGTCAGGGTTTCTCTGTGTAGCCCTAGCTGTCCAGGAACTCACTCTGTAGACCAGGCTGGCCTCAAACTCAGAAATCTGCCTGCCTCTGCCTCCCAAGTGCTGGGATTACAGTCGTGCGCCACCACGCCCGGCTCCACACATTTTTAAAAGCTCACCTAAAGCTATTTCTGCCAGAAATGCCTGTGGAAAATGGCAGCGAATGTCACCTGATGGTAGTTGTATGCTAATTCTTAGAACCAGTCAAGGTAGCACATACCTGGAATGCCCGTACCTGGGAGGCAGACGCAGGAGGAGGGCCAACTCATTTGAGGCCAGCCTGGGCTGTATATACTAAGCTCCAGGGCAATGGAAGCTACGCCATCAGTCCGTGTCCAAAGAGAAAAAGAGAAAGTATTTTAAAATTCTATTCATATGCATGCAAACTTTTGAAACAAAAACTGGTAGTACTGGATTCTGAGACTGCAGATGGAAAATGAGTGAAAGTTTTACTTCTGTACTCTGCTAGACACTTTAAAATGTGTAATTAAAAATAGAGACAAACTCAAATTCATCAGTGAAAACGACTTTGAATAATAGCATAGGTGGGCGGAGATCGGTGGTACTTAGCTTATTTATATCAGCACTTGGGAGGCAGAGAGAGGCAAGAGATTTGAGGTCAGTCTGGCCTGTAGAGTGAGTTCCAGGAGAGCTGGGGCTACACAGAGAAACCCTGTCACGAAAAACCAAAAAGCATAGGTGGAAGGGGAAATATGGTAAACGTAGAGATCTTAAGAAATGAAATTTAACTGTAATACCAGCACTTGGGAGGCAGAGGCAGGAGGATTTCAGAGTTCGAGGCCAGCCTGGTCTACAGAGTGAATTCCAGGACAGCTAGGGCTACACAGAGAAACCCTGTCTCTAAAAAAAAAAAAAAAAAAAAAAAAAAAGAAAGAAAGAAAGAAAGAAAAAAAGAAATGAAATTTAAGTAAACTCAAAAAAAAATATGATGAGGACATGCGTGGTGGCTCATAATACCTGTAATTCCAGCACTCTCGAGGCAGAGGCAGGAGGATCACTGTAAATTCCAGACCAGGAGTTAACCCTGTTACCAAAAAGAAAAAAAAATCAGAAGAAGAAGAAAAAATCCAATTGCCTTTAGTCCCTGTTCTCTGGGAGTCTGAGGCAGGGAGATCTTTAAGCTCAAGGTGAGCCAGGTATACGTAGTGAGTTCTAGGGCAAGCCTGGCATGGAGATGCATGTCTTTTATCCCAGTACTCAGGAGCTAGAGGCAGGCAGATCTCCGGTAGTTCGAGGCCAGACTGGTCTAGGGAGTGAGTTCCAGGTCAACCAGAACTTCATGAAGAAACTCTATCTTGGGGGCAAAAGGAAAGAAAAAAAGAAAAGAAAGGGAAACAAACAAAAAAAAAAAAACCCAACTCCAGGAGGTGGAATTTCTAGTGATAACTCTGGCCTCGGCTCCGCCCCTCCATGGCTCCGCCCACCACCAAGGGCCTTGGCTCCGTGCCGCCCCGCCCCCCTAGCTTGAGGCTCTAGGCGGCCATTTCCGCGTTCAAGCCGGCCTGAGTGCGTCTAGGGCCGGCCGACAGCCTCGGAGCGCGTAAACCCGCACGCACGCACGCGCCGCCCACAACCAGCTTGCGAATCCGGAGGGGACCAGTTCCAGTCATGCCCCGGAAGGCAGCTGGTCCAGAGGAGGCAGCGGGGGAACCCGGTCCTGAGGAGATGGAGATTGAGCGGCCGCGGCCGGTGCTGCGCTCGGTGAACTCGCGCGAGCCATCTCAGGTCATCTTCTGCAACCGCAGCCCGCGCGTGGTGCTGCCTTTGTGGCTCAACTTTGACGGCGAGCCTCAGCCCTACCCGACCTTACCACCGGGCACCGGCCGCCGCATCCACAGCTACCGAGGTACGAGCCGCACGCTAGGCCGCAGGTGCTGAAACAGGCCCGGCGCGTTCTCTCCAACCCCGAGCACCTTGTCCCTACCCACTTTACCTACCCCGAGGAATGCCCGGCCCCTGCCAGTGCACCCAGTCCCGGGTCAGGTTCTGCATGCGAACCTGACTTCGTGGTGACAACTTGGAGGGGTACAGACAAATGCATGGACAGACAAGAACCAACCTGTGTCATAATTGCTGCGATAGGCACCGGGCTCAGAGGTTTGCGAAAGCATGGGCAGAATCTGGGTGCGTCCAGGTAAAGAGCACACCTCCTAGAAGAACGGGAGTAGGGTAAGAGTCAGCCGAGGGAATTAACAGCTGTAGTTGGGGGACCACCTTTACCGATTGAAGGCTTGGCCAAAAACAAGTGAGTATGGGATATCGGGTTGAACTAGTGATCTTCTGCCTTCGCCACTGATATCAGGTTTGTAACAAGCCTGACCGTGTGAGCATCAGTGGAAGTCGGTTCTATCAATGCCCTGCCTGGATGGCTATGAAAAGCAAGCCAAGCTGCTCTCAGGTGTAAAATCCCAGGACTCAGGAAACTGAGGCAAGATGACTGCTCCAAGCGTTTTTTGTTTGCTGCCAAACAGTGAGAGAGGAAAGTTCAAAAGGTGATTTTAGCCGCAGAGAATCGGGGCTTTTTGACATTACCTCATTTATGTATTGAAAAATGTACCCAGACCTGTGTGTGGTAGCCCCAGGACTCAGGAGGCCAAGACAGGAGGATTTTCAGTGAGTTTGAGCCTGGGCTATGCAGCAAGATTGTATCTTAAACAACCAGACAGACAGCTGAGTGATGTGGGAATTTGTAGATCAGGCTGGCCTTTCATTGAGATCCAGCTTACTCTGCCCCCTGAGTTCTGGGATTAAAGCAAAGGCCTTTGTCCAAGGTCAGCTCCTACGGCTCTTGCAGGGTTAGGGTCTCAGCACCCAGGTCAGGCAGCTCACAAGTTTCCTGTAACTCCAGCTGCAGGGATCCGATGTCCTAAAAGCCTGCTCTCACTTGGGAAAAGAAAACGTAATTTTGGCAGTTTGAATAGGAATGACTCCCATACTCGTATGGCTCGTATATTTGAACGCTTAGGGTATGGTCCTAAGGGCTAATAGTTGGAAAGTGGTGAAAGATTAGTAGGTGTGGCCTTGTTGGAGGAAGGATGGCACTAGGAGAGGACTTCGAGGTTTCAGACCTAAACCAAATTCACAATCTCTCCAACTAGCCGCTGGATCTGGATGTAGAGAGAACTCGGTAACTTCTCCAGCACCGAGTCTGCCTGGGTGCCACCATGCTTCCCACCATACTGATAATGGAGTAAACCTATTTACTCCATTGCTGCGGTTCTGGTGTCTCCGCCGCAGCACTGACTAAGACAGGCAAGCGAGGCAGTCCTCTTGCCTCAGCCTCCCAGACAGACCTGCATATTCTTTTCATAAGCATCCAGGGAGGATCTTGGTAGAACGTGACCCCCGATGGTGGTACATTTAACGAGCTATGCGGCCGGTCAGCGGGCTTGGAGGACAGGTGGAGGCAGGACGATGGGGAGTTCAGGCCAGTCTGGGCTGCATGATCCCTGGACTTATTGAAAACAATAAGATGAAATTAACGGATGCTTCTCAAATTCTTTTTTTGATATAGAGAGGAGAAAAGAACATTCTTACAGGGCTGGAGAGATGGCTCAGCAGTTAAGAGCACTGACTGCTATTCCAGAGTTCAATTCCCAGCAACCACATGGTGGCTCACAACCATCTGTAATGGGATGGGATGCCCCCCTTCTGTGTGTCTGAAGACAGCAACAGTGTGCCCATACATAAAATAAATAAAACCTTAAAAAAAAAAAAAAAAACCAAAAAGAACATCCTGTACAGAGCCTTATTGGGGTGCTGTGCCACCTGGAAGGGATCTGACTTTGGCCAAGGACAAGGGCTTCAGGCAGGAATCTGACTTTTGGGCATAATAGGGAAGTAGGTTAAGGCAGGAATTTTAATCCTAGGGTGGTACGAAAGAAGCATGCTTCAGGCAAGATTTTGGGTTTGGACAAGGAAGTAGGCTCAGGTATTTTGGTTATTCTAACAAGCCCTTGGAAACAACTGTCACGGGGCTTTGATTATTGCCTTGACAATTTTGTGTTACTTTAACCACTGTGCGACATCATCTCTTAAGCCCCTGACTATCTATATCTAGCTATCTGCCTGCCTATCTATCTATCTATCTATCTATCTATCTATCTATCTATCTGAAAAGGGGCCTAATATGTAGCAGTCTGTCTTTTTGTTTTTGTTTTGTCTTTTAGAGACAGGGTTTCTCTGTACAGCCCTGACTGCCCCGTAACTCACTCTCTTGGGTTGTTTTTTTGTTTTTGTTTTTGTTTTTCCAAGACAGGGTTTCTCTGTGTAGTTCTGGCTGTCCTGGAACTCACTTTGTAGACCAGGCTGGCCTCGAACTCAGAGATCCACCTGCTTCTGCCTCCCAAGTGCTGGAATTAAAGGTGTGCGCCACCACCGCCCGATGTGTAGTCTGTTTTTATACTAAATTTTTAGTGTTTGATGAGGAAGAATTAAACAAGAATCAAAATTTCTATAGTTTCTTATTTTACATAGAAACTTGTGTTAATTTTTTATTCTCCAGGATTTTTCTGTGCCTGATTTAAAAAAAAAAAATTGGGCGGGGTTTGGGGTTGGCAGCTGCTGGGGATTGAATTCAGGACCTCACTCATGGTAGGCAAGCACTCTTATCACTGCGCGGTGTTCAGTGCTGGGCCTTATATAAGAAGAAGTAAGGCAGGCACAGTGATGCAATGAGGCCCAGGCAGTAAGATTACCAGTTTGAGAGCAGCCTGAGCTACACAATGAGACCCTGTCCTAAAAAAAAAAAAAAGATTGTATCAGTTTTGAGCTGGGCTCATAGGTCATAGGTGTATGGCACTTACTGGAAGGTGGGAGGCCCGGGGTTCAGTCCCCAGCATAACAAAACACCTACTGAGTCTTCAAGTAAGTTCAAAACATCCACTAAGTCTTCAAGTGTCTCATGAAAGATGGCCACATTTTGAGGTAGTTTTACTCTGACACAGTCTTCTCTCTGAGGCTTGCCTCCTTTCCTTGGTTAGCACTGTCCCATTTTTAAAAATGAAGGTATAGGGCTGGAGAGATGGCTCAGCGGTTAAGAGCACTGACTGCTCTTCCCAAGGTCCTGAGTTCAAATCCCAGCAAACACATGGTGGCTCACAACCATCTGTAATGAGATCTGATTCCCTTTTCTGGAGTGTCTGAAGACAGCAACAGTGTAGTCACATAAAATAAATCTTTTTAAAAAAATGAAGCTATAAATGGAGGTATACTTAAAGATGCAGAGATCTCTGCTTTGAGAATGTGGGGCAGTTGCAGCAACACCTAGTGAAGTTAGACGTGAGAACTTTTCTGTCACCCTTCAAGCATCTCCTCACTCAACCCCTTCCCTCCCAGAGTCAAGCTCTGTCTGCTTGTTCACGGTGTATTAGTTTACCTGTTCTTACCACGAGTCCTTCTGTGGCCTCTCAGTGGCCACATGGGCTCCTTTCACATCAGTGTGTGGTAAGATGGCCAGCGCTCACTTGACGTAGATGCACTTTCCCTCCATAGTCAGAGCCCAGGCTCCTTGTGCTTTCTGTCTCCTGCTGTCTGCATGGCATCTCCCTTCAGCCCTGCTCTCGTGAGGAAGGCTTCTTCCTGGGGAGTGCTGTTGCCAGCCAGGTTCCTCTCTGGGAAGGGCTTTGTTAGGCATTAAGCAGAGAGAAAAGTGTTCATGTGGCTTGAGGTAAGAAATGGGTGCCATACCCAGACCCCGTGTGGCTTCTCACCGTCCTCTGCTTGCATTGGCAGGTCATCTTTGGCTCTTCAGGGATGCGGGGACCCATGACGGACTTCTGGTTAACCAAACGGAGCTGTTTGTGCCCTCCCTCAATGTTGACGGACAGCCTATTTTTGCCAACATCACATTGCCAGGTTAATAGTCAATCTTACATTTTTCTTTTTCCTTAGAAATCAGATCTAGCCTTCTAACCCAGGTTGCCCTGGAGCTATATAGCCTGAACTGGCCTTGACTTTAGAAAACTATTCTTGGGCTTTTTAAGTGCTGGGATTATAGGCCTGAGTCACCACACTGGCCCAGCCTTTGAAAAAGATAGGGGAGAGCATTATATTGAGTGTTAGCTTCTACCATAGATGAGGTGGAAGGATTTACTTCTCTGTCCTGTATCTCAAAAGTACTTTGGTTTCCTAAACCGAGGCATCTCCTGTAGCATGTGACCCCTGGTTCCTTGGTCTTTTTTACAGACTGGTGCCCTGGGATCCCAGAACAAAGCACAGTAGGACAACATGAAGCTGGGCCTGATCCCAGAACAGTGCACAGTAGGACAGCATGAAGCTAGGCCTGGCTGCTCAGCCCTGTGATCCCAGCTCCTCAGGAGAGGGGTGAGGGGACAGGAGGATCACAAGTTCAAGACTAGACTATAGAGCAAATGTAAGGCCAGTCCAAGCCACTTTCTGAAAGTGAAACTAGCCAGGTGGTGGTGGCACACGCCTTTAGTCCCAGCACTTGGGAGGCAGAGGCAGGCAGATTTCTGAGTTTGAGGCCAGCCTGATCTACAGAGTGAGTTCCAGGACAGCTGGAGCTACACAGAGAAACCCTGTCTCGAAAAACCAAAAAGAAAAAAAAAAAAGAAAGAAAAGAACGCTGAGGAGTTAAAATTTGTCTTTGAGTTCCCTGGTAACTATTAGTTTTATTACTATTTTGGCTTTTTTTTTGGGGGGGTGGGTGGGAGGGAGGATCTTATGTTTCTCAGGCTGACCTCAACTCAGTATGTAGCTGATGACCCTGAACTCCTAATCTTCCTGCTGGAATTACAGGCATATACCACCATGGTGCTATGTGGTACCGAGTACACACACACACACACACACACACACACACACACACCACATGTGTGTGTGCTTTTCCAGTTCATCCCTTGATTGAGTGTGAGTATGTTTGTTCAAGTAGATCCTACTTGTTGGGTGTCACGGCCTGCGGTTCACCTCAGACGTTATTGCTCCAATTGTCTGCCTTATTTTTTAGACAGGGACTCGTTTGTAGTGGCCTGGGACTCACTGATTTAGGCTGATGAGCCTGGCCAGTGAACCCCAGGGATTCTTTCTGCCTTGCCAGCACTGGGGTCCTAACCAGGTGCCACCACCATTCCTGGCTTTTAACAGGGTTTTAGGAATCCAGCTCAGGCCCTCATTCTTGCACAGTAAGCACTTTATCAGTTAAACTGTCTCCCCAGTCTCTCCCCACCCCATCTCTCTCTCTTTTTAACCTGAGGCAGCATCTCATTGTGTACCCGCTGCTGCCCTGGTATTTACTTACAGAGATCTTCCTGTGTCTGCCTCCTAAGTGCTGAGATTAAAGGTTTGTGCTTGGTCTGTTTGGTTTATTAAGAAAGGATTTGCTCTGTAACCCTGGCAAAACTGGACCTCTATGTTTAGACCAAACTTCCATCATTTTTTGTCTTTGTCTCTTAAGTTCTAGGATTATAGGCTTGTACCATTGTGCCTGATTTGTTATATTTTTTTGTTTGTTTATTGAGCCAAGATCTAAGTGTTGCCCTGGTTTCCCTGGACCTTGTTTATGTAGAGCAGGCTAATCTTGAGTTTAGAGAGACCTCGGCCTCCCGAGTGCTGTGGTTTCGTATGTGAGCCACTCTGCCTAGCTCCTTAGTGAGTTGGGATAGCAGCACTCACCCCACACCCAGGCCCACAGTGCTTTGGTATCTCTTGCCATGTGACTGTCCCAGACAGACATCGCTGGGCCTCCTTAAGCCTTAGGGCCTGAGTTACCAGGCTCTGAGCAGGTGTGAGCACAGTGGGACCTGCTGAAGTGACAGGGTCACACGTGCTCCCCTTTTATCTTACCCTACAGTGAGAGTCACAAGGTAAGTGTGCTTGTTGTTGCTTGGTGGTGTCTGTGTCGTCATGTGACCGGAGTCTGCCTCTGAGGACTTGCTTTCCTGCCCTGCAGTGTATACCCTGAAAGAGCGGTGCCTTCAGGTTGTGCGAAGCCTGGTGAAGCCTGAGAACTACAGGAGGCTGGACATCGTCAGGTCGCTCTATGAAGATTTGGAAGACCACCCAAATGTGCGGAAGGACATACAGCGGCTGACCCAAGAGCACCTTGAGAATCAGCACCTGGGAGAGGAGCCTGAAGGAGTCCACTGAGCTCAGTGGTCCTGAATTTCAGCCTTGATGGTCTGAAATTGATCTACGTGTAGGACAGGTCACTTTCTTTCGGTTTTAAAATGGTTCATTCTTGGAGTAAAATATCCATCACGTAAAGGAAAGTTAACTAACTCACTGAGCTTTGTAGTGTTTAAGATAAACATGCAAAGTGCCGCGGGGTGGAGTCTGCCTTTCTAGGGCTCTCCGCAGAAGGAGGTGTTTTCAGTATTGCTTCCTGGTAAGGCTGGAAGGTCAGTGTAAGGATGTTTGTGTAAGCTCTTCAGCTGGAGTTGCACTGTGTCCTTTAATTTGAAGAATGCTGCCGCATTTGAGCAGACCCCTTCCCCCCTGCTTTGGGAAGGCTGAGAAGGCCCTGCCACTGGGATGACGTCCTGTGGAGACCCAGTGCCTGACGTGTGGCACCTCCAGTCGTGAATGTTGGGTGCTTGGTGGGAGAGTTGGGAGGCCGGGCTCTTTGTCTGCGGAAAGCCTTAAGTGTACACATGAGGAAACAGCTTAGCAGCTTCTGTTTAGAAAGAACTTTTTCTGACTTTCCGTGTCTCATCACTTTCTTTCTACTTTGTTTTTTATCTTATTTTTGAGACTTTTGTGTAGCCCAGGCCAGCCTTAGTCTCTCTGATCCTCTGGGCGTGTCCCTGCCCCAGTGTCAATCGGCAGCACATGTGTGCACCACAGCCCGCTCTGCTCTTGCTTTTCTTGTAGCCCTGCCTGGCCTGGAGCTGGAGTCAGCCCTGCAGTGCGCTGTGTAAGCCGTGTGGACTTTCCATGCTCGCTGTCACAGACAGCAGAGGAGTGAGCCGTCCTCGTGTTTAAGTCTGGCTTTGATGACAGCTCCTGCCTTTGGGAAGCCGCTGGCAGGAGCGGGGCTTTCCGTTCTTCCTGTCAGCCCCTAGCGTTCGTTCGCTTTGTCTTTGCAGGCCCTGGTTCTGCTTTGATTGGAGAAGGGCTCGAAGGCCCACTCCGCCACACACTCCAAACACTGGACCACACACACAGCAGTCTGGACGGTGTACAGTAGCTTTATGGGTGGTCACAGCTTTCCTGACATACGCATGTTCATCACTTCTATCAGACATTTTGTAAAACATAATTTTTTAATTTGTTTTTAATTCCTTTAGCAGAGAAAAACTAGAGAAGCCTGGTTATTGTGTCACACACAGCTTCATGTAACTCTTGTAACTGGGTGTTGTCTGGAGGGCATATTTTAATTGGTTAAAGCACTTTGTCATAGCCAAGGTTACAAGGTATATGCAGTTTTGTTTTGTATCCTGATTTTTCACTGAACTTCATTGTTTGTTTTCCCTTCTTCTTGTTTTTTTTTTTTTTTTTTTTTGTTGTTGTTGTTTTTGCTTTTTTTTTTTTTTTTTTGTCATTTGGTTGGTTTGATTTTTGGTTTTTTGTTTTATTAAAACAGGGTTTCTCTGTGTAGCCCAGGCTGTCCTGGAACACTCTTTGTAGACCAAACAGCTGATTACTGGCCTCACACAGAGAGATCTGCCTGCTTCTGCCTCCTCAGTGCTGGGGTTGAAGTTCATCTAACTTCGGAACTGCATGCACTGGGTAAATGCCGGTGTACTAGCTTCTTCCTGTGAGGGTGACTATTGGGAGGATTTGTCCGAGTCCTAGGCTCCTTGGGTGTAGTGTGATGCTCTAAGATCAGCAGAGTGACTGAACTAAATCCTGACACTTCCCACCAGCCTCTCAGCATCTCTCCTTAGTCTGCAGCATTCCGTGGGTGTAGTGGCCTCAGGCCAGTGTGGAAGACCTGTGTGTGTGTGCGTGTGAAGTCAGCAGTGCCGAGTTATCCCAATGTCGGTTTTATTTTCTTAAACCTATCTGTCTCTAAAAGATGTACTGTCTGTGTTATTCAACTGGAAGTTTGCATACTGTTCTCTGTGCTCTCCAAAAAGTGGAGACTTACGACATGAGTCACTTGTCCTGGGACATCCTGTAATGTGTTCCTCAGACTGTTTTCTCCTTTGAGTTTTCTGGAAAAAGCTGACCTTTTTAGTACAATAAACGGTGCTAAAGTGAAGGAAGCTAGTGTGTTGTCTTTTTATTATTAATTTTTAAAATTAATTATATTTATATCCCAAATATTGCCCCCTCCCAGAGTTCTTCACCCCGTTCTCCTTCCTCTTCCCCTCTGAGGGCTCTTTCCTGTGGGAGCTGAAATGTCTGCTGAGTGCTATAGGATGGGGCAAGAGACAAGGCCTCAGGCTTCTCTCCAGTCTCTCTTCAGCTGTAGATTTGTATAATTTAAAATTGTTTCTTCTAGCTTTGTTTTCCTTATAAAAATTAAGTATCTGTAAAAAGCATTTAAACCCTGAAGTTAGGTGTGGTGGCCCGCTCTTTCGATCACAGAACCCTGCAAATGGAGGCATTTGGATGGGAGGTGGGGGTCATCCTTCATTACATAGTAAGTTCCAGGCTAACCTGAGCTATTTTAAGATCTTGTCTAAAAAGGAACTGCTGGGCTGTAGAGATGGCTCAGCAGTTAAGAGCACTTCCTCTTTCAGGGGACCTAAGTTTGGGTCTTAGCACCCAAATCTGGTGGCTCACAGCTATCTGGAACTTTAGCTCCAAGGGAGTGCCTCTGGCCTCCAAGGTCACCTGCAATTCTATGCGCATACCCACAGGCAGACAGAAACACACACAGATAATCTCTTTTTTTTTAAACTTTTATTGACTGAATTTCATGTTCACCCCAATCCTTTCTTATCTGGGACCTCATCTCCCAGTCATTTTTTATCTGACTTTTGACCTTACCCCCAAAAGAAACAAAAACAACAACAAAAACACCTTGACATGAAAGTTGTAGCGTGTCATGGTGTCTCACAGAGAATACTCTTGTCCACACATCTTTGCTTGCAGATGCTCATGGCAGTGAGTCATTGGTCTGGTTTGAGGCCTTGGGCTTCTGCTACACTTGGGTCCCCACTGGGACTCCTTCCTGATATCCCGCTGTTGCCCTATGTCATGGAGATCCTACAGCTTTGGATCTGCAGGATTGGCCCCTTTATACACTCCAGCAGCTCACAGTTCATAGATGGGGCAGATGTTAGCTGAGTTCGTCAGTTCACCAGCTTTCCCACACACACACCACCAGAGTAAGCTTTCCAGCACCGCCCGGAGCTAGCCCACCCAGTGCCCTAGCCAACAAGGGGCAGGGTCGACTCTCCTGCGCTCACGCCCTCAGGGCTGGCTCACCCATGCTACCAAAGCCAGCTCCACTGTGCTGCCCAGGCCAAGTACAGGGATGGGGTACAAAGCTCAGGGAGAAAGAGGCTGGCATCTTTAAAAACCCTATTTATTTGGAGGCCAGAGAGATGGCACTGTTGCTTGATTCTCTTGCAGATGACAGACCTGAGTCCAGCAATCACACAGCATCTCACAACTGTCTACACCTGCTTGAGACTGCAGGTCCGGGGACTCCAGTGCTCCCATAGAATTCTGTGGGTACCAGACATGCAACTAGTGAGTCCATAGCCACACGGGCAAGCAAAACATTAGTATGCATTAAATAAATAGAACCTTTAAAAATTACATTTACTTACTTGAGCATGGTGGTACCTGCCTTTAACCTCTGTGGCTTCAAGACCAGCTTAGTCTGTGTATTAGTTCCAGGCCAGTCAGAGCTCCATAGTAAGACTGTGTCTCAATAAACAAACAAACAAACAGATACATTTATTTATTTATGCATGTATGCATTCATGGGGGAGGGCATGCATGCCTGCGCCAGGGTGTACAGAAGGTCAGAGGACAATTTTTGGGAGTTGATTTTCTTCCACCATGTGGGGCTTGGGCATGAAGGCTAGTCATCAGTTATAGCAGCTGTGATGGCTTATATATGCTCTGCCCAAGGAGTGACACTATTAGAATGTATGGTCCTGTTGTAGTAGGTGTGGTCACTGTGGGTGTGGGCTTTTTTTTTTTTTCCTCGAGACAGGGTTTCTCTGTGTAGCCCTGGTTGTCCTGGAACTCACTCTGTAGACCAGGCTGGCCTCAAACTCAGAAATCCACCTGCCTCTGCCTCCCAGAGTGCTGGGATTACAGGCGTGCGCCACCACTACCCGACTTGTTTTACTTCATCTTGAGTCAGGATCTTGCTGAGTTTCCCAGATGGCTTCAAACTTTCAATCCTCTCCCTGCCTTCCAGATACCTGTGACTATAGGTGTATTCCATCATGCCAGGCCTGGAATACATATCTGTCAATCCCAAATTTTATTCCTTTCAACTTTAAACAGACATTGCCCAGTAGACAGGGTTTCTCTGTTTAGTCCTGGCTGTCCTGGAACTCCCTCTGTAGACCTGGCTGGCCTTGAACTCAGAGATCCACCTACTTCTGCCTCTTGAGTTCTGGGATTAAACATATGCACCACTACTGCCTGTCTTGTTTTGCTTTTTTAAACACCGATGAACTGTGGGTCCTGCGAACCAAAGCCACATGTACTCTGGTCCATAAACTTTTACTTGAATTGGGAGAGTAAACAAGTCTTGTGCAGAGCGGGCTGTGAAGAGGCTCCCAGGGTGTCGGGCTTGACAGACAGGAGAGGATACAGCCACATTCATCTTCCTGGCGGGTACGATCCATCCTGAGGGTAGATGGGCTCACTTTCACTCCACAGAATCTAGTCTCAGGAACTTAGGAGGATAAGCAGAACAATAGAGCACTTGCCTAGCATGCCAAGAACCTGGGTTTGACCCCCGACGTGGCAGAGAAATAAAGTTCAAAATAATGACCTAAAGATAAGAATGGTGGCACACGCCTTTCAACACAGCAATTGGGAGGCAGAGACTGGTGGATCTCTGTGGGTTCAAGGTCAACCTGGTCTACAGAGTGAGTACCAGGACAGCCGGAGCTACACAGAGAATAAATTTAAAATGAGCCTTTTGTGTCTGGTTTGTTTTTCAAGACAGCCACCAATAGCTAAAATGAACTTTAAGGTTTTGTATTTATTTTATTTTGTGTGTACAAGTGTTTTGACTGTATGTATGTCTGTGCGCCATGTGCATGCCTGGTCCCCAAGGATGCAGCATGGTATCAGATTCCTTGGCACTGGAGATGGGGATTATTGTGAGCTGCCTTGTTGGTCTGAGGAACTGCTTTTTCAAAAGTAGTAAAGGCTATTAACCACTGAGCTGCTTCTCCAGCCCACCTCCTCAAATATGAACTTTTATTGACATGAAAGCTGTGTGTTATTGCTTTTCATTATTGTCTTTGTTTTTCCAGACAGGGTTTCTCTGTGTAGCCCTGGCTGTCCTGAAACTCATTCTGTAGACAAGGATGGCCTCGAACTCAGAGATCCTACTACCTCTGCCTCCTAAGTGCTAGGATTAAATGTGTTCACCACCAGCTGTGGGTTTACTTTTTTTCTTTTTTGGGGGGTTTTTGGTTTTGGTTTTTCAAGACAGGGTTTCTCTGTGTAGTCCTGGCTGTCCTGGAATTCACTCTGTAGACCAGGCTGGCCTTGAACTCAGAAATCTGCCTGCCTCTGCCTCCCAAGTGCTGGGATTACAGGCGGGCGCCACCGCCGTCGGTGGGTTTGCTTTTTATTTTTTTAAAAAAGATTGAGACAGAGTCTTGCTTTGTAGTCTGGTTGGCCTGTCTTGGAACTCAATGTGTGTGCAACCAGACTGGCTTCAAGCTTGTGACAGTCCTCCAGCCTCAGACACCTAAGAGCTGAGGTGACAGGTGAGTAACACTATGCCCAGTGCACTTCTAAATTGTTCAGCACATTGTTTAATTCCTTCCTTCTGCCCACACTAAAGGCAAAATCTCTGGATTTTCTGTGTAAGTCTCACCAGCGCCTGTTAAATGAGTGCATTCCAGGTGGCCCTGGAGGTCAAGTTGGCTGGAACTCTGGGTTGTAAGGTGCCAAGGACCCAGGGCCTTGGTCCACACCTGACACTGGTCCAGGGGTCGGGTGGCATGTCCTACTGAGTGCCACTGGGAGGCGATGGCTTGCCCTCTCTCACCCATGGCTTGGGTGGAGCGTGCTACCGCGCTTGGTCGCTCGGGGGCGCTCGCTCGCTTACCCAGTGCGGCCTCTGGCAGCGCCGCCCTTTGCTAGGGAAGCCGTGGCCCTTCGCCACTGGCTCAGTCGCCGCGCAGTCCCGCCATGGCTTGCTACATCTACCAGCTGCCGTCCTGGGTGCTGGACGACCTGTGCCGGAATATCGACACGCTCAGTGAGTGGGACTGGATGCAGTTCGGTGAGTCTGACACCACTTACTCTCAGCCAGGACCCCAGATAGATCTACGCCTCACGTCCCCGCCACCCACCCACCACTATCCACCCCCACCCCCAACTCCAGTGTTACCTGAGGCCGGGGGATGCTTTTTAAGAACGCTGCTGCTTTGCTTTAGTTTGCAGACCGACCTGGAGCTGCCTATGAACTTGCTCATAGCCTAGCGTGGTCAACTCACTGTAGCTGCTTGGCGAGTTTTGCCTGTCTGTAGGATTGTGGAACTGTACCGTCTACAGACCGGCTGTCTGCGCAGTTGCTCTGATGCCGGAGCTGTGTTCTAAAAATCACTTTGCAGCCTGTGGTATCTGCCGCCACTCTCCTAACCTCCCTGAAACTTGGCTTAATCTGTAAACTGCAAGTGACAAGTGTAGATTCTTTATACTTTAAAATAGTGTCAAGAATGTACCTTCCCTACCTTAGTGTGTCGTTCTGTGGCATATATTCCATTCTTACTATTTTGAAACAGGGTCACCCTATGTAGCCCTGGCACTTGCTTAGTGGGCCAGGCTGGCCTGGAATTTACAGAGATCTACCTGCCTCTCCCGCTGAAGTACTGAGATTAAAGGTGTAGTCCACCATTCCTGGCTATTCATTTATTTTTCTGCAGTGAGGGAACTTTGATCCTAGGGCCTTGTGCCTGCTAGAAAATCACACTACCACTGAACCATATCCCAGGCGACTTTCTTGGACTTTTGAGACCTGTTTTTCGTTTGTTTTTTGTTTTGTTTTTTTTGTTTTGTTTTGTTTTTAAGTGTAGCCCAAGTTGCCTTAGAACTTGGCATTGTCCTGTCTCAGCCTCCTGAATGTGAGATTACAGATTTAAATCTTAGTATTTGGGGGTGGTGGTGGGGAGATAAAAGACTCATGTAGTCTTGGATACCCTGGAACTTCTTTTTTTGTTGTTTTTTTTTTTGTTTGTTTTTCAAGACAGGGTTTCTCTATGTAGCTCTGGCTGTCCTAGAACTCCCTCTGTAGACGAGGGTGGCCTCAAACTCAGAGATCCACCTGCCTTTGCTTTCCAAGAGCTGGGATTAAAGGTGTGCACCACCACTACCCAGCAATAATTTGTGTGTTTATAAATTTTATTTTATTATATTTTTGTTGTGCTTGAATTGAGTCCAAGGCCTTCTGCCTGACAGGCAAGCATTTTGCCAGAGAGCTATATAATTTCTTAAATGAAGTAATATATATATATATATATATATATATTATATGTATATATGTATATATACATATATATATGTATATATGTATATATATATATGTTCCACTGTTGTTTTCTTTTTAAAGATTTATTTATTTACACTGGAGCTGTCTTCAGACACACAGAAGAGGGCATCAGATCCCATTGGTGATGGCTGTGAGCCACCATGTGGTTGCCGGGAATTGAACTCAGGACCTCTGGAAAAGGAGTTGGTCCTCTTAACCACTGAGCCAGCTCTCCAGCCCGTTACTTATTTATTTATTTGTTTGTTTGTTTGTTTGTTTTTAAATACAGAACTCATTACCTAGCTAAGAACGACCTTGAATTTTTGGTCTTCCTACTGACACCTCTCAGTGCTGGGATTATGGGTGTGTGTCACCACTCCTGACTTCGGTCATCTATTTTCTAATTAAGATGGTGACAATGCTGGAGGCTGGCAAGATTGCTCAATGGGTGAAGGCACTCAAGATCAAGCCCGTGGACCTGAGCTTCAGCCCTGGACCCACAGAGAGGGAGAGGGAGAGGGAGAGGGAGAGGGAGAGGGAGAGGGAGAGGGAGAGGGAGAGGGAGAGGGAGAGAAGCCCCTGCCCACAGTGGCCCCGTGACCCTACGCGTGAGCCATGGATGGCACTTACTAAAGGGCGCACGTAACATAAAGCTATGCTTGTCCCCTAAAGTGGACGCCCATGTCTGTTGTTCTGCCAGTCTGGATCTCTATCATGAGGTGAGGAACAGGGTGGTCCTCAGTGGTAAAACACTCAACCGCCGTGTGTCCCTGCCTCCCACCCGCAGCCCCGTGGGATGAAAAGGAAACAAGAAAGGGAAAATAAGTATTTTAAGGTCGTGGTCCTCCAACTTTGGAGCTCTGCTATTCCTCTCAGTGGCTCCTCCCCACTACACCGATCCTCATGGAGGATTTCCCTGCCGCCCTCTCAGGTGCTTGGAGAGAAACACACCTGGCCTTAGGTACTTAAGCTCAGTTATTTGAACGTTAGCAGTCTTAATGTAGATTCCTTGGATAGTAGAACTAGCAATTTCTTCATAAATATTCCTAACTTCACCTTCACTGTCAGAATTAATACATATTTTTTTTCCATATTTTAACAGTACCCTGTGGCATGAAAGGGTTTACTTAATACTTTAGTTCTTCAGTTTTAAAAATAAGACTGGTCGCCGGGCTGTGGTGGCGCATGCCTGTAATCCCAGCACTTGGGAGGCAGAGGCAGGTGGATTTCTGAGTTCGAGGCCAGCCTGGTCTACAAAATGAGTTCCAGGACAGCCAGGGCTACTAAAAACATTTTCATAAATAACCATGCATTCTGCTACTAAATAGAAGTAATCTGTAAGCTCTTTATACAGAATACTTTGAAATAGTATGATAGTTTAAATACATTATTGTTCCACAATTGATCTTAATAAAAATATACTCGGTTACGCTGTTAAAAAAAAAAAAAAAAAGGTCGTGGTCCTCAACCTGGGATTTTTTTTTTCTGTAAGTGGCAGGTGCTCATGTCCAGAGACATCTCTGGTTGTCACACCTTGATAGATGAAATGGCTGAACACCCAACGGGGCAGCCCCTCAGCACAAAGCAGGCGCCCCCAAGGCTCAGCAGTGGTGGGGTTCAGGGACCCTTTCTACCCAGGAAGAAAGGGAGTGGATGTGCAAGGAAAAGGACTGTAGACGCCATGAGCGGAGAGACGAGCCCCGGTCCTCCACAGGGTGAGCTTTCTCAGCTTCCGTGAGCCAGCCGCAACAGCCGCCATGCCTGCTGGCTTCTGACCAGGCAGCCCGTGGTGCTCAGGACTGCACCGCCTGGTCTCTTTCCTAAATACATCAAGTGTTGACACATCGTATTTCAGCCATCTTGCATTGCTGTACACCACTTATAGACATCAGCCTGCCTGATAGGCATTTGATAGGTATTTTCCCCCTCTCAGCTTCCAATTGTATAGCTCAAACTGGTGATCCTCCTGCCTCAGCTTCTCCGAAGCTGGAATTATACACACCTGGCAATGAACTCTTAGGCTTTTTCTCTTGTAAGTATTTTCACTCTTTATCTCTACCAGACAGCTTGAGGGCTGGGACAGGAACATCCAAGATGAAGGGGGGAGAGTCTCCTTTGTGCCCTCAGCCTGCCTGTCCCCTCCACACAGGCCCCGCCCTAGTCTCAGGGTGCCCGTGAGGATGTCTGTTACCCCCAGATTGTCCAGGGAACTCTGTGCGCCATCACTTGGATGGCCTATGCTGGCTTGGGTTATTTCCTGGGCAGTGTGTATGGGGGTGGGGGCAGTGGTCTTTAATTTTTTTTTCCATTTCAGCCCAGCCCTGAACTGCCCATAACAGGACACCTTCTGATCCCAGAATATTAATGTTTTTTTTTTAATTTGTTTTTTTCGAGACAGGGTTTCTCTGTATAGCCCTGGCTGTCCTGGAACTCACTCTGTAGACCAGGCTGGCCTCGAACTCAGAAATCTGCCTGCCTCTGCCTCCCAGAGTGCTGGGATTACAGGCGTGCGCCACCACCACCCAGCTCAGAATATTAATGTTAAAGGCACATTTTTGACTTTTTTGGACCAGGTTGTGATGCCACACACGTTTAATCCCAGCACTCAGGAGGCACAGGCAGGCTGATCTGTGAGTCTGAGTCCAGTCTGGTTTACAGAGAGGATTCCAGAAAAGAAAAAAAAAAAGATACAATTTATGAGGCTGAAGTGTGGCTCAGTGGTAGAGTGTGTGCTTACCGTGCCTGTGGGCCTGGACTCAGCTGCTGGAGTGAAATAGCAAAGAGGAAGAGGGAGAGAGAGACGGAGGGAGGGAGGGAGGGAGGGAGGGGTTGGTGGGTAAGAAAGCCCATTACACAGATGTGTAATTCCGGACTTTAGGAAGTAGAGGTAGGAAGATAAGGGTTGAATTCCACTCCAGCCTGGGCTGCTTGAGGGTCTGTTTCAAAAAGCCAAAACCCAAGCAAACACCAAGCAGGCAAATGATAAATGAAGAGCAGACACACAAACAGAGCCACCATCAGCCCTCACACAGGCCACACAGCCACAGAGCCCCTCGGTGCCCTGTCATCCTCAGGGCCGTGATCACGCACGCTCACGTGCTCATCGTTCGCCACACCTCCCGCTGCCCTCGGCCCGCTGCTCCGGTGTCTTCTGTTGTAGGATTTTATGGGAGTGCAGCCATCCTGGGAGCACCGTCCTTTACGAATGGCTTCATCATGTAACAAGGCTTAGGGGGCCATCCATGCTGTAGTCGATGTGGGTTCTGACCCTTCCTTCCGTCCCCTCCTATATGTCCGCCCCCCCCCATTCTCTCATTTACTCTCCTATCCTCCCCTGCACCCCCCCTTTTCCAGTGATGAAAATGGAACCCAGGGTTTCTCACATGCTGGACATGTGCACCACTAATGACTGTACCCCTTTGTCCTTCTCCCTCTCAATCTCTCTCTCTCTCTCTCTCTCTCTCTCTCTCTCTCTCTCTCTCATCCGAGACAGGGTTTCTCTGTGTAGCCCTGGCTGTCCTGGAACTCACTCTGTAGACCAGGCTGGCCTTGAACTCAGAAATCCGCCTGCCTCTGCCTCCCAAGTGCTGGGATTACAAGCGTGCGCCACCACCTCCCGGCCTATATGTCCTTTTCTGAGAACTGCTTTGAGTTTGCAAGACCTGGACATGGCAGAATTACTCAGAGTCCTCTGAGGCTTCACTGTGATTGAGGAAATCAAGGAAATTCCTTAGTAGGCCTGCTAGCTCTGTCTCTGTCTCTGTCTCTCTCTGTCTCTCTGTCTCTCTCTCACACACACACCTACCTCATCCTCCCTGCCTCAGTCTCACTGGCCTCCTCTGGGCTCCCGTCTTTGCCTGTGAGCCACCCTTAGGAGGCTGCTTGCTCAGCCCAAGGCTGGCCCCTCCCTACCCAGTTGCCTGCTGGCTCTCAGGACTCTGGTTTTCCATGCCCCAAAGGAGGGTGAGAACTGGACGATTGTCCCTCTTCTCCAAAGTCTTGGCTGCTGAGCTAGTCTAGAAAAGGTGGTCTTGCGCTGCGGTCCTGGGGGAGACTGTGTGGGAAGATCTAAAGCGATCTAAGAAACCCACAGCCACAGCTGTGAATATTCCTTTGGATCAGCTGGTAGACTTCTGCCTTTGTTTCTCTGTGGTCATAGCTGCGCTCATTTGCTTCTGGAGAAAAAGACTTGTAGTGTCTGTCTGAGCCCGTGTAAAATGGGGTTAAGTTTCCTCTGGCTGGAGTGTGCACGGGGACTCCTGCAGGAGCCCCTTAGCTGGGCCGCTCACCGGTGCACTCCGGCCTTTGTGCACTGCCTAGCTGTGTGACTTCAGGCAAGAGACTGTGTGTCTCCGAGCCATTCATCTGCAAGAGGCTGAAGGAATAAGGTGGTTTTCCCTTGGCATACTGGAAAGAGTTTGGCCAGTCAGGAGAGGGGCGTATGACCCTTGGGAGGGTCATTCCGGGAGGGTGGACTGCTCCCCTTCTGAAGTACTTCCTGTAAGGATGGATAGGGTTTTCCCAGGATTCTGGAACCAGCAGGAAACAATGGTTTCTCTGTGGATATAACACATTGTCAAATGCTAGCTCAAGTCTCTGGGTGTATAGGGTGCATCTAGCCCAAGTAGCCACCCATGAGGGCCAAAAGGAAACTGAGGCTCTGGGAGAGGTGACAGGCCTTTGCCAAATGCACAGCCTGGAAGTGCCTGGGAGGATTTGAACCAGGGCTGCTCTCACGCCCGTGTCTGTCAGCTCTCAGGCACTGTGACAGACGCCCCAGGCAATCAGTCGCCTTAGCCAGAGGAAAGCAGCGTGAGAGGTGAGCCTGCAGTGTCCTGATTCTGCTTCGAGTCCAGGCCAGTGTCTCCTGGCAAAGCCTCTTTATGGAAGGTGCTGGACTCCCTTACCCACCTCTCTGAGTACTTGGAAGACTCTCCCTGGGTCTCGGCTCTTAAAGCTCCCACCCCTCCAGGTACCAAGCTGGGATCGCGCCTCAGCACAGGGCCTGTTGTGGGACACCAGATCTGAAGAGTAGCATTCACACATGTGGGAAAGTCTAGAAGATTGTTTGCCTGAACGCAGACAGTGGTCTCCTTGAGTTTACTAGGTAGGACTTGGATTTTTCTCTCTTCCATAATGACCAGATTAATAAGAGCTATTCCCTAGCAAGGGCCCTTGACAGTAACCGAGTGGCCCCTCCCTCCATCTCTGCTTGTCCCACCCCTGCGTGCAGTGCTAATGGATCAGTACCTTAAGAGACCTGGGCCTCGGGGAACTAGACTGTTTCTTTTCAAAGTTCACTTCCTGTTTCCCCTGGGAGGAAACTGAAATTCACAGAGGCTCAAAGCTCTGGCCGGTGCTCTGGTGGAGCCCCACTCACACCGGCGTCCTTGCTGCTGCGCGAGCTTGGGTATGACATCACACGTTCCTCTTTGCCCCTCGTGAACAGTTGGAAGGGGACTCTGAGCCTGCTTTAAATCACTTCCTGTTGGCTAGGAATCTGATGTGGAGTTTCCAGTGACTAACACTGTAGCCCTGGAACTTTCCATTCCTTCGGAGCACTTCTCTGCCCGGGCTCTGTGACAGAATGTCGTGGCCCTTCCTCATTCACCCAGAGGGGAGCGATGGTTCGTGGACTGCTGTGCTTATCTGGGCTCTGATGTCATCCATGGTCCTAAGGGTTCCTAGCTTTATCTCCAGCCGCCCTGTTCCCCGCTCCGTCCACCCAAGCTCATATTCTAAACAGAAAAGTTTTGGATTCAACTCTTCCCTAGAGCCTCCCTCGTCTTTGTAATGCTAATGGCATTTTCCTTTGGTAGTGCTGGGACTCGAACCCAGAGCTTCAAGCATAGGAGGCAAACACTACACCAGCCAGGTACACTCCTGTCCCTCGGGCACCTCCCTTTGTGTTCACATAAATTCCTGTTCTGTCATTTTTTAATTATTAGCACCAAGGCTTGTTTTTTTTTTTTAATTTCTCTCTCTCTCTCTCTCTCTCTTTTTTTTTTTTTTTTTGGTTCGGTTTTGTTTGGCTGTACTGGGGACAGGGCTGAGGGTCTCCTGCACGGGCTGACTGGTGTTCCATCCTCATGACACCCCAAAATCCAAATCATTTTTTTTTGAGCCAGGTGGTGGTGGCACACGCCTGTAATCCCAGCACTTGGGAGGCAGAGGCGGGTAGATTTCTGAGTTCGAGGCCGGCCTGGTCTACAGAGTGAGAAATCATTTCTCTCTCTCTCTCTCTCTCTCTCTCTCTCTCTCTCTCTCTCTCTCTCTCTCTCTCTCTCTCTCTCTCCTTTCCTACAATAACAAACTCAGTGGCAAACCTGGCTGTGATGGTTCATACCTTTAATTCTAGAACTTGGGAGGTAGAGGAAGACAGAATCCTGAGAGCTCAAGGCCAGCTTGTTCTATATAGTGAGACCCTATCTCAAAAACAAACAAACAAAACAAAACAAAACAGTGAGATACTATGTAACCATTAAAAATGCCATTTCAGGGCAGAGTGTGGCTCAAGGGTTAGTTTAGTATGCATTAGGCCCTGGTTTTGAGCTATAGTTCTGCAAAACACAAAAACCCATTCAATCCGACTGACAAATTCCTTATGGGCTCATAAGGGGCTAAAGTGAAGTTATGTAGGATGAGACTCTCTGGGTTCTGTACCCAGCACCATGCCAATAAAAACAATAATAAAATTAATGTTTTGATAAAAAAAAATTTAAGACAGGGTCTTACTATGTGGTCAAGTTGGCCTGGATCTCACTATGTAGACCAGGCTGGCCTCGAACTCAGAAATCTGCCTGCCTCTGCCCTCTTGCCTCTGCCTCCAGAGTGCTAGTATGAAAGGCATTTACCAGCAAGCTTTAGTACTGCAACTAAAAAGTAACCATTTTAGGAGAGGTCTTACCTATTGTCTGTCCAATTCTGTCTAAAGCCAGCAGCTGTGTGAAGAAGAGGAAATAGCCTGGGGGGGGGGAGTTGGCCTGGGAGGGGGGGTACAGCGTGTCTTCTCCTTGAGAACAACCATTTATTTTATAGCAAAAAAAAAGCAAATAGAGACCAATTGTGTTGGCTCACACCAGTAACCCTAGTGTATGGGAGACAGGGGCAGGAGGATTGCTGCATTGGAGGCTGGTCTGGACTACACAGCAAGACCTTGTGTCAAAAGAATAAAATTAAGAAGTGAAAGGAGAGCTTCACTTAGCATCGTTGCCGACACGGCTCCTCGCGGTCCTTCCGGGTGCGTCAGAGTTAGCACAGTGCCAGCCCCACGGGCTGTCTTGTTTCCTGTGACACTTCTACCATTTGTCATTCATCAGTCATAGACACACTAATTTTTCCCACCAGGGTTGAGACTTAGTGGGCCACGTGCTCAGGGAACGACATCTGGGGATGCTTGTTGGGGTCCTGCAAGAGCAGGGCATCCTAAGGCCGAGCGAGCGCTTCCCTACCTTGCTGCCTCCCCTCCGCCTGCGTCCCTGAGCCAGGCAGTCCCCCCCATTTTGATGGAGACAGACGAAACGCTGTGCCTGCAGGAGCTTCTGTTCTAGATGGCGTGGGCACAGTTCTGCCTCCCACTGAGGCTTTGCTGGGGAAGAGACCGTCCAAGCAAAGAAACTACTGATGTTCAAGGCACCCAGGCTCCTAAGATGGTCATCCTGCTGGGATGCTGTAGCCGTGCGCTGACATCCAGGAGGAGCAGTGAGGCAGACAGGGACTCCCCCTTGGCGGCAGTGCCTCCAGCTCTTAAGCGGAACCCTCTCTTGCCTTCCAGCTTCCTATGTGATCACAGACCTGACCCAGCTGAGGAAGATCAAGTCCATGGAGCGAGTCCAGGGAGTGAGCATCACGCGGGAGCTGCTGTGGTGGTGGTCCATGCGGCAGGCCACCGTCCAGCAGCTGGTGGACCTCCTGTGTCACCTGGAACTCTACCGAGCTGCCCAGATTGTCCTGAGCTGTGAGTAACCATTCTGTCCCCAGGGGAGGCTCAGCAAGGACTGTGTGTCTGTCTGAAGACATTATTGATCTTTTATCAGTACAGTGTGTGGAACTGATTGAAGAGCCCGTTGCTCTTTGCCAATGAACCTCACCCCAAATGCCAGGTCCCTTCTTTTTTCCCAGGTTAAAATTAACACGCCAAGTTATTTCTTTACCAGCTATTTTCCGCAGGCCTACTATGCGTTATACTTGACCCTGGGTTTATCAGGAGAGACACTGACTAGCCAGAGATCTAAACCTTTAATTTGTAATTAAAAGCAGAGCAGTGGTGGCACATGCTTTTAATCCCGGCACTTGAGAGGCAGAGGCAGGCGGATTTCTGAGTTCAAGGCCAGCCTGGTCTACAGAGTGAGTTCCAGGACAGCCAGGGCTACACAGAGAAACCCTGTCTCGAAAAAAACAAAAAACAAAACAAAACAAAACAAATTTGTAATTAAAAAATATATATTGGAGACCAGGGAGTAAGGGCATTTGTTTGCAAAGCCTCATGACCCAAATTTGATCTCTGGGACCCACATGGTGGAAGGAGAGATGCCTAAAAGTTGACCTCTGACCTCTGCACATGTGCATAGTTGTGCCTCTTCACACAAACACACAAATTTTAAAAACTTAAAAATATTGGGGAGACAGTTAGGAGACAGTAAGCAGCGGGAAAGAAGGGAGAATAAACTGGCTGAGAGATAAAAGGGACAGGGTGGGAGGCCTCCCAGGACTGTGGTCAAGGATGGCCAGTCCAAAGAGAGCATCCTGGAAGGGCGGAGAGAAAATTGTGTTGGGGCTGGGGGCACAGCTCAAGGGAGAGCACCACCTAGCGTGTGTCAGACCCTGACTTCCACATCCAGCTCTGTGGAGTATCTGAGACTTGAGAAGAAGCCGTGTGGGCTTTGACGTTGACCTGTGTGGGGGTGGGGATGGCTGTCTGCGGGGGGCCAGCAGGCCCAGGGACCAGAGCTTGCCTGGACAACCCTAAAGCCTTCTTTTAGAGCAAGGACAGGGATTAGAATGCTCGAGCCTCAGTGCTGCAGCGCACATGGGCTAAAGTGTCCACTCTTTAGCCACTAGGAAACTCCTAGAATTTAATGCATGTGGAAACCTGTGTTTAACAGGCCACGGCTTTCCCATTGGGGTTTAAATAGAAGGTGCCTGTTCCAGTAGGAGAGACTCCACCCAGGCTTGCTTCTGCATTCCCAGAAATTGTCCCATAAACCCCCACCTGGTGACCGACCGTGGCTTTCCCCTGGCTTCTGTCTCTGATCTGTTTGTACTTCCTTACCCAGTCTCCTTCCAGGTTCTTCCCTCAGACTGGACAGGGTAGCCTGCTTGGATCACAGCTCTTTAGAGCCAGCTAGAACCGATCCTGTCCTGTGCTGAGAGGTGCCAGACCAGAGTTCCTCATCCCTGAGGGCCAGTCCAAGAGGCCTTGGGCAAGATATGGCTGAGTGAGTCCAGGCCTGGCCCGTGGTACAGCCCTGGGAGAATTACCTTTCAAGGGCTCAGACCCTACCCTTGTCCTGCGAAAGGGGCAGCCCGGATGGCAAACAGGGATTCTCTGGGATTCTTGGAGCCTGGGTCCCTGTGATCACTGGAACCAGGAGGCATTTCATTTGATTGTTGTGACCAACCCCCAAGGATTGTGACCTCAATTTTGGTTTCGCTGTCTTCTTAGAAGCCTGAAATGTGGCAGATGCTGAGAAATGATAAGGCTTAACTGGTGTGGTAGCAAATGCCTGCAATCCAGCGCTCGGGAGGTAGAGGTAGGAGGATCAGGAATTCAGAGCCAGCTTTGGCCACATGAATTCAGAACTGGCTTGGGCTACCTGAGACTCTGCCTCAAAAAAAAAAGTGTTGTATTTTAAAAGAACTAATTATAAACTCTTAGGGCTGCCAGCTCATATGTGGTCACAGTGTGGTTACAGCTAGTCCACTTTGGAGAGGCAGGTGGCTGGGCCAGGCAAGGCAATGGTGTCCCACCAGGATGTGTGACACCAGAGGAAGAACCCCAGAGGCTCCTGACCACCGACAGCAGAGAGAGAGCATGGACTAATCTAGGAAAAAGCCTTATCGTGGAGGTCAACAAAGACCGAAGCACCGGATTTAAGAACACACTTACGCCAGGCTCGGTGGTAACCCCGTTGATCCCAGTGCCCAGGAGGCAGAGGCAGGTGAACTCTGTAAATTCTGGGTCAGCCAGGGCTACATACAGAGACCCTGTCTCAAACAAACAACTAAAGAATAGGTACGTGGCTTGAGGTCCCAAAGTCCACGGGGTGTCATCCGGATCCAGGACCCCTGCTCCACTCTCCCGTGGAGGCAGAGCTGGGCCTGTTCTCAGCACCCTGGGCTCCCTGGGCTGGCAGGAGCACTACCCCCAGGCTTTGGCTGCTTAGAACCCTTCTCAGACCAGACTGTCCTGTTTTGCATTTTATGTACCCCCCCCAACCCCCATTTCCCCAAACTCATTTTTATTTAGTTTAGTCCTGCTAGCCAAAACCACCCGAGGTCGGTCCCCACGACCCCTGGCTGTCCTTGTCCCCTGCACTGTGTCCTCAGGCCACACACTTCCCTTTTCTCACCCTTGCTGGTCTTTTTTTTTTTTTTTTTTTTAAGATTTTTTTTAAAGATTTATTTATTTATTATAGGTAAGTACACTGTAGCTGTCTCAAGACACACCAGAGGAGGGTGTCAGATCTCATTACAGATGATTGTGAGCCACCATGTGGTTGCTGGGATTTGAACTCAGGACCTTCGGAAGAGCAGTCGATGCTCTTAACCACTGAACCATCTCTCCAGCCCGCCTTGCTGGTTTTTTAATAGAGGGAGAAAAAAGTTGGCTGCCCAGCGTAGAGGTGAACACACAGGGCCTGTGTGCAGGTACTTGAATTCCTGTGTTAAGGGACACCACCTTGCTGGGCAGTGGTGGTGCACTCCTTTAATCCCAGCACTTGGGAGGCAGAGGCAGGCAGATTTCTGAGTTTGAGGCCAGCCTGGTCTACAGAGTGAGTTCCAGAACAGCCAGGACTACACAGAGAAACCCTGTCTCGAAAAACAAAAACAAACAAACAAAAAAAAAAAGCACACCCCCTCTTCTAAGCAAACTGTTTAATCTTATTTTGCATTTATCTGCTTATTATTTACTTCGGCCCCCTACAGTTAACCTGAAAATTTGACTTCTGCTCACCACTCTTTTTTCTTCCTTCCTTCCTTCCTTCCTTCTTTCCTTCCTTCCTTCCTTCCTTCCTTCCTTCCTTCCTTTCTTTCTTTCTTTCAAGTTTTGTTCATTTATTATATGTGAGTATACTGTAGCTGTATCAGACACTCCAGAAGAGGGCATCAGATCCCATTACAGATGGTTGTGAGCCACCATGTGGTTGCTGGGATTTGAACTCAGGACCTTTGGAAGAGCAGTCAGTGCTCTTAACTGCTGAGCTATCTCTCCAGCGCTCTTTGTGTATGGGGGTTGTGTATATGTGTGTGTGTCTCTGTTTATCTACGTGTGTATCTGTATCCGTGGGTGTTTGGGGGTATGTGGGGTGGGGTGTGATACAGAGTCTTAATGTGTTGCCTGGCTGGCATGGAACTCACTATGTAGACAAGGCTGACCTTGAACTCACAGAGATCTGCTTCCAAGTGCTAGGATTGAAGGCTTGTGCTACTATGCTTGGCTCTTAAGCGTTTCTTTCTTTTCCTTTTTTTTTTTTTTAAAGATTTATTTATTTTTATTCTATGTGCACGAGTGTTCTGCCTGATACATGTACCACATGTGTGCAGTGCCCAGATAGTTCAGAAGAGGGCATCAGATCCCCTGGAACCTGAAGTTAGGGACAGTTGTGAGTCACTGTGTGGGTACTGAGAACCAAACCCTGGTCCTCTTCAAGAGCAGCCGGTGCTCTTAACTGCTGAGCCAGCCCCAAGCCCCTAAACACTTCTTTTTTTTTTTTTTCTTTTTTTTTCGAGACAGGGTTTCTCTGTGTAGCCCTGGCTGTCCTGGAACTCACTCTGTAGACCAGGTTGGCCTCGAACTCAGAGATCCGCCTGCCTCTGCCTCCCAAGTGCAGGATTAAAGGCGTGCGCCACCACCGCCCGGCAACACTTCTTAAAGATAGATTGAAGGTAGCTGCTATTCACCAGATGTCCTGAATGGGTATAACACTTGTCAAGGCAAGGATCTGGGCTCCCAGCACCAAAACACAAAACGTCCCAGGCCCCCGGCAACTTCCATAGAGATGAGTAGTGTCTCAGCTAACACACACCGCAGCCGGTGACCGTTACACACAAGCCAGGTGCAGGCTCGCAGTAGCTGGGCTTTTGTTGCGTGAAACTGATGTCTGGGGCGGGGGACAGGCCTGTGGGTTTCTCTTCCTTCACTTTTTCTCAGCTTTACTTGCCGAGGTCATTATTTAACCTGCCAGACATGAAATCCGACAAGAATTAGCATAAATTAGATCCTTGGACGTGGTTTGCCCAGCACAACCTCTGCTGTCTTCCCATCCATTCTTCATGCTCTCCCTGACAGGTTCCAGGCTCTGTTCATACAGGGGCTCAGAGAGCCAAGCTGGGCCTGGCATGCTAGCACACGCCTGTCCACCCTCACGCTGGACAAAGTGAGGCAGGAAGGTAATGGATTCTAGGCTAGCCTGGGCTGTCCGTATAATGAGACCTTGTCTCCAATAATCAAACAAGCTGACCCAGGAGGCAGCTGAGCTTTCTTACTGAGTATACATGAAGTTCACGGGGAACCACGGCTGAGTAAAACATGGGTGTGGCCACGGTGCCTTTGAACTCCACAGCGGGCTGGGTGGTTGGAGTCAAGCTGATTCCTGGGGCTTACTGGCCTAGCCTAAAAAAATCACGACCTTCAGGGCTAAGGCGGAAGCCAACCCCTTTGTGGGGGATCAAAGGATACTTACACAGGAGTCACCCTAAGACCATCGGAAAACACATTTACAGTTTATAACAAAATTACAGTTATAAAGTAGCAACAAAAATAATTTTATGGTTGGAGTCCCAACATCAGGAAAGTTGAGAACCCCTGCTATTAAGAGAATAGGAAGCCGGGTGTGGTGGCGCACGCCTGTAATCCCAGCACTTGGGAGGCAGAGGCAGGCGGATTTCTGAGTTCGAGGCCAGCCTGGTCTACAGAGTGAGTTCCAGGACAGCCAGGACTACACAGAGAAACCCTGTCTCGAAAAACCAAAAAAAAAAAAAAAAAAAAGAGAGAGAGAGAGAATAGGATAGGGGCTGGAGAGATGGCTCAGCGGGTAAGAGCACTGACTGCTCTTCCGAAGGTTCTGAGTTCAAATCCCAGCAACCACATGGTGGCTCACAATCATCCACAATGAGATCTTCTAACGCCCTCTTATGGTGTGTCTAAAGACAGCTACAATGTACTTACATATAATAATAAATAAATAAATCTTTTAAAAAAAAGAATTTAAAAAAAAAAGAGAGAATAGGATAGCCGGGCGGTGGTGGCGCACGCCTTTAATCCCAGCACTTGGGAGGTAGAAGTAGGCGGATTTCTGATTTCGAAGCCAGCCTGGTCTACAGAGTGAGTTCCAGGACAGCCAGGGCTATACAGAGAAACCCTGTCTCAAAAAAACCAAACCAAAACAAAACAAAACAAAAAACAACCAACCAAACAAACAAAGAGAATAGGATAGCCGGGTGGTGGTGGCGCACGCCTGTAATCCTAGCACTTGGGAGGCAGAGGCAGGCGGATTTCTGAGTTCGAGGCCAGCCTGGTCTACAGAGTGAGTTCCAGGATGGCCAGGGCTACACAGAGAAACCCTGTCTCCAAAACAAAACAAACAAACAAAAAACAAAGAGAATAGGATAGAAAATGACAGCTGATGCCTTCGTCTGGCTTTTCCACGTGTGTATTCTAACACACGTGTGAACTCACACATGCACATGCGTGAGAGCACACTCACAGAGCCATGAACATCTCTCCACCAGTGACATCCAAGGCTGTCTAGGGCAGGTAAAGCAGTCCCAGGGTGTCCTGGTGTTAGGGGCTGGCAGGGACACATGCTTCTGGTTCTTATGTACGGTGACAAGAAACAAAAGTAGGTGTGCTCCTGTCCTTCTAAGGCTGGACCAGGAAGTTGCATATCTGCCCTTGAAAGCATTGGTCAGAACTGCATCCTATGATCGACCTGCGTGCAAGGGAGATGGGGAAATAATGCAGGGAGAGGGTATACATAGCTAAAGCACCAGGTTGCTTTGGAGGAAAAGTTCCAGGGACGGCTAACATCTCACACATGTTCCCATTTGGCCACCTGGATGTCTACAGACAACTGTCTTCCCACATGTGCCCTGCCCCCGAGGGAGAGAGGCCTGAGAGCTATCAGTGACTTTCTTTAGATCAGTTTACCGTCTGATGCCACCATCTGTGGCTCTCCCCTGTCGGCTTCTGATGACTCGGTGGACCAACCAGAAAGAGGTTGTCTGCACCCCCTTTCCTGACAGTATACCCACAATTCATTGCTAGGATGGAACAGGACGCCACCATCCCTGTAGTTGCTCACCTCCAGCAGTCAGTGGTTCCAGCCAGACCTCTCGGGTGTCTGCGGTGATAGCAGTCCTCGCCGGCCTCTCTGGCGGCCTCTGGTTCTTAGGTCAACTTTGTTCCTAAGCCCCTAGACTGGATGAGGCTTGGTGGTAGGTTTGATTGCATACGTTAGCCTGGGTCTCACGGTGCGTTTGTCTAGTGGGGTGGGTAAGATAGCAGTGATCTGAACACACACACACACATAGCCATGGCAACACATGCCCTCGAAGAAGCTCTGGGCAGGGAGGCTGGCTGGGAGATGAAGCTGGGAGAGGCGGCTGAAGGGAGGGTCTGCTTGGTCATGTCCAGGCAGAGGGCACAGCATAGTCACAGAGCCTGTGGTGGGAAGGAGGCGTGTTGGAAGACCAAGAGAGGCCTTGGACTTCCTGATCCTCCTGCCTCAGCCCCTCAGATTCTGGAATTACAGGTGTGCACCACCACACCCAGATGATGGAATGCCGGGGATCAAACCTAGGGCCTATATGTGTGTATGTGTGTGTGTGTATGTATGTATGTGTGTATGTATATGTGGATGTATTGTGTATGTGTGTATGTATGTGTGTATGTGTGTATGTATATGTATATGTGTATATGTATGTGTGTATGTATGTGTATGTGTGTATGTATTATGTGTATATGTATGTGTGTATGTGTATGTATGTGTGTATGTATTATGTATACATGTATGTATGCTTGCATGCATGTATGTGTGTATGGATGCATGCTGGGCAAGCATGTGCCCCATTTCTGATTTGAAAAGACAAACCCGCTGTTTGGTTGTGTCTGTTCCTGACTTTTTCAAGACTCTGTTGATAGAACAAATCTGTTGCTCAGGCCTTGGAACATAGCCTGCTGTTTGCTTTTACTTTTATATTATTATTATCATTATTATTATTGTTGTTGTTGTTGGTGGTGGTGGTTTTTCAAGACAGAGTTTCTCCCGTCGGCCACTGCCGTCTTCCTGTCGGGTTTTTTCTCCTTGCGGTTCTCTTGCGGGTGTTGGGATGGGGCCCTCACACACCAGGGAGGAGCGGCGTGGCCGGGCTCTCACCCTGTCTGGAATGTTCTTGCTGACTCTGTTGTTTTCTGGGCCTTGTGCTTGTGCAACTCCAACTGCTCAGACTCTGCCCCGGGCACGTGAGCCCGAGTCACTTCCGTCCCGGGTCAGGGCTCATGGACCGGGGACGTTGGGTGGCTGTTGAGCAATGTAGAGGAGTGTGGCCCCTCCCTCTCCAGAGGCCAGGCCGCACACACAGATGTGACAGGGCTCGAGTGTACAGTATGAGAGTCCCCGCGTTTGCCCTCTCTGACGTTTCACAGCCTCAGGGAGCAATACAGTGTGGGCCAGGATCGTTCCCTGTGGCGCTGGGGACCTGTCCTTGAAGCTGTCGCGGCATCAGGCTGAGACAGTAGGGTCTATGGACCCAAAATAATGGGACTTAGCACCCGGTATGTCCCAGCAAGCACCTTTCCTCATGAGTTTAGTTACCCCCATTTTATAGATGTGGAAATTGAGACTTGCCCAAAGTCACTTACTTTGTAAGTGGCCAAGATGCAAACTGAGGTCAGCTTGACCTCAATCTGTATTTGGGTAGGTTGTTAGGTTAAGACCTAGTTTGCCCTTTGGAGAAGTGGGCATCTTTAGGTATGGTGGCACTTAAGAGGCAGAGGCAGGAGGATAAGAAGTTCAAGGCTAGTCTTGGCTACATTGAGGTCATCGTGGGGTACAAGAGACCCCATCCCAAACTTCAAACGCACAAGTGTCTGAGCAAGCCTCTGTTTGCTTTGTTTTTACAGCAGGAAGCTTCGAAAGGTGGCTACGTCTTTAAGGTGCTGATGCCTAGTGTGGGGCAGGTCACCTGATTTCCTTCCCCGAACTGATCCTTCTTCAGTTGCTGTGGGTTTTGAGAGCGGTGGGAGAGCAAATGGGGGCCCGCGTGGCGCACAGTTAAACTGGGGCACCTTGAGGTTCACCTGTCAGGCTCTGACTGTGAACCGTGCTGTGGTCACCCGGCTCCCGGGAGTGTAAGGCTCAGCCGTCCTCAGAGTTTCTGTGAGTCAGTGCCAGCTGCGTCAGAGGCGTGACCCAAACCCCCGAGATGAGCAGCGAAAGGATAGCTCCGTGTCCTTGACGTGGGTCGCTGTGATGGGGTGGGGGTGGGGAGCCGATGGAAGGGACTCGTTAGCTTTTTGTTCCTGGTTAGCCGGGACCTTGACTTCAATGACTTCAATCTAATCGCAAGGGAGACTAGGATATGAGAGGGGCAAGTGGGTCACAGCTCCAGGTGACATGGGTTCAAGGGGATTTTGGTGAGGTTCTGTCTAACCCCCCAAAGCCCCACACAGCCTCACTCCTGCCCAGTTTTCTGACCTCACCTCTATCATCTGCCTCTTCCTTCAGTCCAGCCACTAGGGTCTTTCTTTGTTTAATGACTTAGCAAAATGCCCCAGGACCTTTGCACATGCTGTTCCCTGGAGCAGACTTCCCTGTAGTCTTCCAGAGGCCAGTCCCCATCACCTGTTTGGCCTTGGCCTCAAGGGAATCTCCTCACAGAAGCTTATGGGGTCCTCCCTTCAAGTTTCTCGTTTGCATATGGGTCCTCCCTCTTTGTGAATTAGATGATTCCCACCCCCATCCCCAAGTGCTGGGAATTGACTCAGCCATTTCTCTCAAGCAGAGACCCTGTCTCCGACACTGTAAACAAATGAGTCACACTGAGTCTTTGAAACTTGGGCAGGTACCAGCCCTCTGGGCATCTAGATATGAAGCAGTTAGGAGGTAGGTCATGCCTGTCTGTCTCCTTTGCATTTTCTATTTAGAGTCAGTTGTTGTGGTGCATGTCTAATCCCAGCACTTGGGAAGGTAGAATTGCCAGAATGTGTTCATAAAATGAGGACTTTGCTGCTAATCTAGAGTCCCCTCTGCCCCAGTGATCAGTGCTGGGATTTGCCCCTGTGTTATATAGGTAGGTAGATCTCTGAGTTTGAGGCCAGTCTTTCTCTACAGAGAGTTCTGGAACCGCCATGGCTACATAGAGAAATCCTGTCTCAAAACACAATATTTATTTTTGTTTAACTTTATGTGTTTGAATGTTTTGCCTGTATTTATGTATGTATATATGTATGTATGCATGCATGCATGCATGTCTGTCTGTCTGTCTGTATGAATGTATGTGTACCATGTGTGTGCAGTACCCATAGAGGCCAGAAGATGGCATCAGATTTACTGTAGGTGTGGTCAGAGGCAGTTGTGAGCTCCCATGTGGGTGCTGAGAATTAAACCTAGGGCCTCTGGAAGAACAAGAAGTGTTCTTAACTGTTCACCCATCACTCTAGCCTCTCCCTATGTCTCTTTTGAGTTTGGAGTTTTGTATATGCTCTGTGTGTGTGTGTGTGTGTGTGTGTGTGTGTGTGTGTATACACATGGGGTGTTAAACCACAAATGCCCACCCTGGGCCTGGGATTAGTTGGGAAAGTAGAAGCAAGGGCCTAGTGAAAGGTTTATTCCCGATGTGGGTGCTTGGCTCCAGGGTCCCTTGGTTTGAGGCTCCTCACTTTAGATTGTTTAGAAGGGATCCGTTCCAGCTACAGATCAACTTAAGAATTAAAACAAATACCAAAGTATTGCATTGTTGTTTGCCTAGAGTGGGTAAAGGGCAGGATTTCCAGAATGTGTCCATAGCACAAGGGCCTCGCTGTCAGCTCAGGAGTCCCCTCTGCCCTGTATGCAGTGCTGGGATTTGCCACTGTGTTCTATCCTCAGGCCGTCAGGGGAGGAATCCTCTGCCTCCTGGGTCAGCCAAGGCTTCAGAACGGTCACCCTGCCTTCCATCCCTTTCACTGAAGGAAGTGGAGCAGAAATCAAAGATCCCAGAGAAAACAAGTGTTTCGGGTTTCATTTTCTTCAAGGGGATGACAGGGCTGCAGTTGAGCCTGTGTGTGAGTGTCCATGGGCTGGGGGGCGCACTTTGCTGGTGTGAGCATAGATGTGTGGGTGTCGTGGGTGCTCGTGCGTGTGTGGGCCTGAGGTCAGTGTCAGGTGTCTCTCACTGAACGTGTAGCATAACCTCTCAGCTCGGCTGACTGAGCAGTGAACTTGCAGGGTTTGGCCTGTCTCGGTCCCTGCAGTGACTTGTTACAGGAAATTGCCCCCAACCCCTGGACTTCCACATGGGGTCTGGGGACCTGAACCTAATCCTTGCACAGAAGACACTGTCAACAGAGTCATCTTAGCTCTGTGGTGTCTTGAGGAAGGGTCTCACTGTGTAGCCCATGCTGGCCTAGAACTCGTTGTGTCAAACTCAAGATAGCCTTCCTTTAGTATCCCTTGAGTGTTGGGGTTGCAGGTGAGTACTTCTAACAATACCAGGTTATGTTTGGACCTGTGTCCCAGAGCCTGGGTTAGATGTTCCCATGGTGACGAGCACGGTTCAGATGGAGCCATCTGGTAACAGAGGGAAGTACAAGTGGCTTACATCCCTCTTTTTTTTTAAATTTAATGTGTGTGTGTGTGTGTGTGTGTGTGTGTGTGTGTCTATGCCTGTGTGCCTGTGTGTGTACCCTTGGGGCCAGGAGAGGGTGTGCATAATTCCTTGCCTTTACAGGCATTTGTGAGGCACCTGATGTTGGTGCTGGGGTGGGAACGCAGGTCTTCCAATTGAACAGTAAGTTCTCTTGACCACTGAGCCATCTCCTCAACCATGGTGGCTTACGTCTCTCCTTAGCTGGTGGGATGTTGGTCAGAGCATCCTGTCTCTGGCCATCCTTGCTCCATCGAGACAGCTATATGCATGCTGCAGCAGGAAGAAGTCATATTCTCCTGATCCACAGGCCTGTCAAGCACAAAGGGGCTTGGACAGAGCTGGGCCCCACCCTTCTTCGCCATCTTACTGTCCAGGGCTCTATCCAGGTCACTCTCCTGGAAACTCCCAGTCTCTGAGAATCACATGTTGCCAGAGCTGTAGATAAATGCCTCTTTTCTTCCTGGGGTGGGGGAATTACCAGGCAAGTGAACTCCAAGCTGCTCATTCCTCCTCTGATGAGGCAGTTAGTGAGCCCCGAGGGAGGTGAGAGCGGGTCCCCTGAGGGAGGTCAGAATGGGTCTCCATTTCTCCCTCCATCCACCTCCCGTGTTGTTTGTTCCCGCATCCACTGAGTTGGTTCCTACCCACATTTACTGTCCAGGAGAGTTTGAAATGTGCCTATAGAGGCTGTCCAGTGTAGCTCAATTGGTGATGTTTGCCTACCATGCAGGAAGCCTTTGGTTTGGTTCTCAGAATCACATAAAGTGGATGTGACCTTACATACTTGGCGTTCCAGCTCTCAGGAGGTAGAGGCAGGAGAATCAGGAGGTTTTAATATATAATTTATTGTTATTGTTGTTGTTATTATTATTATTATTAGTAGTAGTAGTAGTAGTAGCAGTAGTAGTAGTACATTGGTGGCTTGCCTGCATTTATATTTCTGTTTGTGTGAGGGTGTCAGAAGCCCTGGAGCTGGAATTACAGACAGGCATGAGCTGCCATGTGCTTTATGGGACTTGAACCCTGATCCTCTGGAAGAGCAGCCAGTGCTCTTAACCACTAGGCCATCTCCCCAGCCCCTTGTTTTGTGTTTTTGACACAGGGTCTCTCTATGCAGCCCTGGATGCCCTAGAACTCACTTGTAGACCAGGCTGGCTTCAAACTCACAGAAATCCACCTGCCTCTGCCTTCCTATGCTACTATGGCCATCCCAGGATCCAGGAGTTTAAGGGTTACCTTTGTCCGCTTAGAGAGTCTCAGGCCAGGCCAGCCTATGTGAGGCCCTGCGGCAAAACCCAGAGAACAACGCTGGGAATGGCTTTGTGTCCCAAAGGCGACCCCATGGAGCCCACTGGACCCAGGAGGTCCTTTCGATTTTATTTATTCTGATAGCTTATTGTTTTGAAAAGGAGTCTTGCTTTGTTGGTCAGGGTAGACTAGAGCTTCTGGCTGTAGTGACTGGCTGTGGCTTGATGACCTGTGAGCTGTCTGGACCAGAGGTCCTTTTGAAAAAAAGGAATGGGTTTCATTTTGACATTCATACATATGTAGCAGTGTGCTTAGCAAATATTTGCACATCGCCCTGCCCCCTCTGCTGATCCCTTTCTGTCCCCAAATTGTCCCCTTCTTTTGCTTTCTCATATACTATTTATATATGTAAGCACGAATATGTGTGTGTTTAAATATGGATTCTGCAGATGAGAGGAAAACAGCTATTTGTTTCCCCCGTTCCCTTTCTTGGTCCACATCCCCAAAAATTTCGTCCTTCCTTCCCCTTCGCAGCCCCCTTTCTATTTTCTGCCCCTCTGTATTTAGCTCTAGACTCTGCCTCTTAGAGAGGAAGCGTGCGTGTTTGTCTTCCTGGGCGGCTCCTAGAGGTTTGTTTTGGTTTGAGACAGGTTCTGTTAGTTACTCTCCTGTTGCTGTGATCAAACACCATGACCAAGACAACGTAAAAAAAAGAGAGAGAGAGAGAAATAGTTGGGTGTGGTGATGCCTTTAAAGAGTTAGTCCTGCCTGGTGGTGAGTGTCTTTGATCCTAGCGCTACAGAGGCAGAGGCGGACAGAGATCTCTGTCAATTCAAGGCCAGTCTGATCTACAGAGCGAGTTCCAGGACAACCAGGACCATGCAGAGAAACCTTGTCTTGAAAAAACGAAACAAACTACTTAAGAGAAGGAGGAAGAGGAAGAAGAGGAGGAGGAAGAGGAGGTGGAGAGGAGGAGGAAGAAGAGGAAGGGGAGGAAGAGGAGGAGGAGGAAATCATATAGCGGGATAAGAATCTGTTGTGTGTCACCGTGGGGGGGCATGACATCAGACAGACATGGTGACTGGAGCAGGAAGCGGAGAGCTTACACACTGATCCACTGAGATGAAGCAGAGAGAACAAACGGAAACAGGCATGCGTCTTTAGATACTCAGAGCCCATCTTCAGCGACATATTTCCTTTAACAAGGCCCTTCAGTAAGCCTCTCCCACGAGTACCACCAACTGGTTACCAAATGTTCAAATGCTCAAGATTCTTGGGGCTATTTCTCAGTCAGAGTGCCACACAGGGTTTCAGATAGCCCAGGCTGAGTTCTCAAACATCAAGTCCTCCCCCTCCCGGAGCTCAGCTTCTGATGGTTGGGGTTGTAGGTGTGCGTTGCTGAGCCGGTCCTGACCAGCTGGGCTGTGTTTCTTGTCTCATTTTTGCCAAGCCCAGATAAACTCCCGGAGCACAGGGATTAGGATTACTGTCACTCCATGGGAGGTGCAGGAGACTTGGAGGATCAAGACCATGTCTTCCCTGTCTACCAGGTGGCTGGGGAAGCTGGGTCTGCCTCAGCCCAGGTCTACCCCTCCTTCTGTGCTCTCTGCCTTTGATTTCCTCACTCTGGCCCTAGCGCTGAGAGGCTGTCCCGGGGAACTCGGCCGACAGCTGGCTCTGCGGTGAGGGAGAGCACCTACTCTTTGCTCTTGACCTCTCCCGCTTGTGGTGCTCCAGTGTCTTCTGTCTTCCTGGTGGCTGAAAGAGTGGGTGGGGCTTGGGTGGGGGTGGTTTGCAGCCTGAGCAACAACAGGTTCCTGAAAACAGAAACGAGAGAAGCCACATGTTTCTCCATTTGGCTTTCACAGTGGGAAAGAGCAAGACTGGGTTGCACTGCACAGTCCAGAACCTTCCTTGCCAAGAGGCACGCCGGCAACTGGGAAAGACACATTCGGGTGTTTAATCTTTCCTTCTTTCTCCTTTTAAACGACTATTTATCTATTTCTTTGGGGGTTGGGGATGTGGGACCTGGGGCCTCATCCATGCTTAGCAAACACTGGACCTCTGAGACCTGACCCCAGTCCAAAAGGTCCGAACCTCACACAAGCTATTTATGACAGCTTGATCTAACCCAAAGCTCACTCAGTCAGGGGAATTCTCAGGAAGCTGATGGGGCCTGACATAGTAGTGCCTGACCTGGGGCTGTCAGCTGATATCTGTGGTTGGGCGTGGCCCTGCAAGTGTCATTAGGTATCCCTGTGGTTGAGGAAGCGTTAACCCCAATGTGCTGACAGGTTCCCTCCAGGCCTTCTCATCCCCCCCACCCCCCACTCAGTGTGTCTTCTTCCCACCCCAGGCCTGAAAGTGACCATGTGACACCCGCCCAGGTGCAGGCTAGGGCATGACATTATAGAAAAACAGGAAAGAGAGAGAAAAGATGGCCTCTCCCTGCAATGAAAACAGTAAAGGAAGCTTTTGTATGCTTTATGAGTGGAGCTTGAAAGGTCGGCTATGAGTGCTGGTACCTTTATGCCACACCACATATGTCTGCACAGAGAGACACAGATTTGTGCTAAACAAAAAGCATCATAGGGGCTGGGCTGTGACTCAGTGGCTCTGTGCCAGGCTCTGGCCCCATTCCCAGCAGCTGGGAAAGAATGAAGTCACCAGGCATAGGACCCAGAGTTTAAGTAAGGCTGGAATGACCCTTCACCTCCGTGTTACTGATGAAGAAACTGAGTCTCAGCCAGGCTTCAGTCAAGTAAATGCCTCTAGCCGAGGAGAAGGTTCAGTGTATGAAAGCACTTCTTCACAACCCGAGGACCTGAGTTCAAATCCCCAGACACACAGGCGCCTGTGTCTGTATTTCTAGTGCCCCTAAAGGAGATGGGAGATGGAGAAAGGAGAATTCTTGGAAGTCCTCAGGGTAGCTACCCTGCCATACACAGAAGAGAAACAAGAAAGAGACTCTGTCTCAGGCTCTATCCAATTTCCATGATAGTCTCATTGTCCATATTCACACACACACACACACACACACACACACACACACATAAATGCTGGCGTAAGTACACTATGTGCATACACATTGATAAATAGAAAATATAAAAGAAAAGATGCATTATATGGTGGGGGCAGGTGGGGTATCATTTCCTACTGTTGTGGGCATGGCTTCAACGCGAAGTCACAGCTGGGGGACCTGGGAGCCACCTCTGTCCTGCTTCATATGCCTGTTTGGAGGTGCTGCTGGTATGCCCTCTGAGGACCATGGGATTTCTACTCTAGGCTGTCTGGAGAGGAACAACACAAGAAAGACAGTGTCCCTGACCCAGTGGATTCTGGGTAAGAGATGTGTGGAACAGCCTGCCTCCTGGGGACCTTTTTAGTATCTGCTTTTGGTTACCCCGTTTGGGCAGCTTGGTGGCAGGTATACTTGTGAATTGGCAGTTACCTTAGCAAATGGTTTTTGTTGACATTTTGTTATAAAGACTGTCTGTTCCCAGCCAGCCTGGTCTACAAGGCACAGACTGTGTGGTTTGGCTGCTGTGAGGAAGTGGCTGGCTTAGAGACAACATTCCAGGTGGCATGACCCATCAGATGTCAGTCCCTAAGCCCAGCCAGCACCTGGGGTTGGAGGCGTAAGGAGGAGTTCACTTTCAATACATGGTTGGTTTGAGGCAACCCGGGCTATAAGAGACCCTTTCTCAATGAACAAAACAAAAACCCTAACCCAAATAACAACATAATAACCAAATCAAATCAAATCAAAACACATTTGCTAAAAACTGAGACAGGAAGGAACAGTGCCAGGGTTTGAACAGTCCGGGAAGAAAGAAAGCCATGAGACTGGATTGTGGTGATGGAGCAGGGTTTTAGTGTAATGGGATCTTTCTCTCCTGGCTTGTGCTTGGCCCAGGATCCTATAGTCCTACTCATCAAAGGCCAAATCTGAGACAATGGCTTAAAATGAAGATGAAATACTCAGACTCTGGATTTGATGATACAGCTCTCTAATCTCAGTAGAAGCAGACGGAGCTATGTGAGTCCGTTGTGGTCGACCATAGCAAGTTCTAGGCCACACCAGCCGGGGCTACATAGTAAGATCCTATCTTAAAACAAAACAAAGAATACATGGGTTCCCTTGGAGTGTGGAAAAAGCATAAATAAACTTTATTAAGAATTATAGGGTGCTGGAGAGATGGCCCAGGGCTTAAGAATGCTTCCAGGAGGACCTGAGTTCAATTCCCAGCACCCACATTGGGTAGCTCACAGCTGTCTGTCATTCCAGCTCCAGGTGATCTGCTGCCCTCTTCTGGTCTCTGTGGGCACTGCACACATGTGGCAGGTACACATACACATTAAATAAAAATAAATCTAGAAAAAAGAATTATAAAATCATGAGCCGGGCGGTGGTGGCGCATGCCTGTAATCCCAGCACTCTGGGAGGCAGAGGCAGGCGGATTTCTGAGTTCGAGGCCAGCCTGGTCTACAGAATGAGTTCCAGGACAGCCAAGGCTATACAGAGAAACCCTGTCTCGAAAAAAACAAATAAAAAAAATAAATAAAAAATAAAATCATGAGAAATTGAGGAAAAGCAAGAGAAACTCCTGAGAGGAAGTGGCTTTCCAAGAGGGGAAAATGCTGTGAAACTTCCTTCTCTAGAGTTTTATAAGACCATGGCAGGAACTAGACAAAGGCTGAGGTGGTTGCTGAAAGGCTGGGTAGTTCTCTAGGCTATTATGGGCAGAGCCAACAGATACCCCACTTGTGCCATGAATGCCCCTGGAGGGGTGTTCTTTGTCCTGGGCTGCTCTCCCACCTCGAGGTGGTTGAAACTCCTCTCCGTCCATCTCTGACTCCAACTTTGTTAACTTTTTTGTTTTTTTTGTTTTGAGACGGGTACTTGCTCTGTAATCCTGGCTGTCCTAGAATACACTATGTAGACCAGGATGGCCTCAAACTCACAGAGATCTAACTGCCTCTGCCTCCCAAGTGCTGGGAACAAAGGTGGGCACCACTATGCCTTCAGTTTCTCTTATTTGAGTGGCCCAGAACTCATAGGGACCCCAGTGTTGGCATGAAAGGGGGTGCACCATGGTCAGCCTATTCTATTTGCCTGTGGCCCTGGATGAGTACCACCTGCGCACAGTGCCAGAGGAGGATAGAAGAGGGGTCATATCCCTTAGGGGCTTTCATTTCACACATGGGTCCTGCCCCAAACCAACCAAGAGCCAAGGACATTCAGCAGAGGGCTGTGACACACACACACACACACACACACACACACACACACACACTAGTTAGCTCTAACACCTTTGAGTCACACCCACCTCTCTTACAATTTAGGTTTAGCTGAAGCGGGAATATTGAAGAATCCAGACTAAGGAGTTTAGACATTAACCAGGCCAACAGGGAGCCATAGTGTTTCCCTTTAAGCAACAGGGATGTGATGTGGCCAGAACAGGCTCTTGCTGCCTGGTGGCAAAGAAAGGGCAGCCGAGCTGGAGGCAGGAAGGGTACGTCTGGGCGCTGGTGGGAGAGAGGAAAATGCTGTTTGAAAGAACCTCACTGAGATCTGGACGTGAGCCGGCCTGCGGGTGACCTTCCGCCATCTTTGAGATTTCCCGAAACTACACTATGCAGAAGCGAAGACATTTCGGGTGGGCGACTTCTGCAGCCAGCCGGTCTTCAGTCAGTCCCCACAGCTGTCTAGAGATGAGCTATATAGCTGCGTGTGTCCTGGGCGGGGCCAGGCCCAGGCCCAGGGCTCCCTCTAGATATGGCCGCTGTGTAGGAGTCTCAGGTATGAAGCAGAGAAGAGAAACTGCAGGACAGTCAGGACCTAGTTTCCTGGAACCCAGGGTCTTGTGCATGCTACGCAGATGAGCCACACCCAGCTCCCAGACGGAAGTCTTCACACTCAGTAAACCGCGCAGCCCTTTCTAAAGCCCTTTGCACTGGGCTCTCACTTCCCTGCTCGCAGCAGTTCTGACAAAGTCTGCAGGCAGCCAGTATCTTTATGGTCTTCATTTGTTTTTAATTAATTAATTAATTAATTTTGTTTTTTTTTATTTTCTATATTCTTTGTTTACATTCCAAAGCCTTTCCCCTTTCCCAGTTCCCAATTTATTTATTTTTAAAGATTTGTTTATTTGTATTTTATTTGTATGAGTGTTTTGCCTGTATATATGTATGGGTACCACCTGTGTGCGTATTGCCTGCAGAGTCCAGAAGAGGGTGTTGGATCCTCTGGAACTAGAGTTACAGGTATTTGTGAACTACCATATGGGTGCAGGGAATCAAACCTGGGTCACTAGTGCTCTTAACCACTGAGGCATCTCCCCAGGCCCTGTTTATTTCACGTGTATGAGTGTTTATATGCATGTATGTGTACCCTGTGCATGCCTGGTACTCACAAGGATCAGCAGGATGGCTGGAGCTGGAGTTACAGACAGCTCTGAACTGCTATGGTGGATGTTGGGAACGGAACAAGGGCAGTCCGTGCTCTTAACTGCAAGCCATCTCTCCAGCCCTGCTTGTCTCCATCTTGTAGGAGGCTCATGGATGGAGAGTGACTTTTTGGAAGTTACACAACTACCAAGTCAGAAGCTAGGGGTGTGTGTGTGTGTGTGTGTGTGTGTGTGTGTGTTTCAGAATGCCAGAGCCAAACCACATGGCATTGCAATAGCCCAGTGGACATATGAGCGAGCCGTGACCCAGAGAAAACTCAGGAGGCACAGTGAGAATTCGTGCTGGAGGCAGGGTGGGACCTCAAGTCTCTGACTTCCAGACCTGCCTCTTCATAGCTTCCCGGTCATGGAAAGTAACACCGTCTTCTATACCTCGTTCCAGGGAAGCCGGTTCCAGAGAGGACATCTCCCCTCCCAGCCTTTCCAGAGGCTGTGAAGCCAGGGCCTGTGGCTCCTTCTAGAAGAAACCTCAAGGATGAACAGAAGAAGGACCAGCCTGAGAAGCCACGCTCCTTTCTGGGCACAGGTGCTCCCCTTCTCTTCCTCCTCCTCTTCTGAGTTTTAGATTTATTCATTTTTACTACGTGTACGGGTGCTTTGCCTGACTATGCATATGGACTCCTTGCATATAGTGCCCTTGGAGGCGAAAAAGGCCATTAGATTCCCTGGGATTCCCTAGGGAAGCTGGTGTATCACTATGTGGGTGCTGGGATCAAACCCAGGTCCTCAAGAGGAGCCAGTGCTCTTAAAACTGTTGAGCCGCTGGGCGTGGTGGCGCACGCCTTTAATCCCAGCACTTGGGAGGCAGAGGCAGGCGGATTTCTGAGTTCAAGGCCAGCCTGGTCTACAGAGTGAGTTCCAGGACAGCCAGGGCTACACAGAGAAACCCTGTCTCAAAAAAAAAAAAAAACCAAACAAACAAACAAAAAACAAAACAAAACAAACAAAAAAAACTGTTGAACCATCTTTTCAGATCCATGGGAATTATTTTTTTCTTTTGGAGGCATAGAGTGTGTGTGTGTGTGTGTGTGTGTGTGTGTACATCAAAGCACACTGTACAGTGAGTTAGAAAAGGGGAAATATCTGGGTGTGGTGGTACAGTGTGTATGCAATCCCATCTATGTGAGCATCTGAGGCAGGAGGATCTTGATTTCAACTCTATTCTGTACTATATAACTGGGTGGGTGTAGTCTGACTTTATTCAGGAAGCTGAGGTCAGGGATCCCTGTGGCCCATGGCAGAAAGTCTGCTTGGTGTGCACAGGGCCTGGCTTCAATCCTTAGCACCCACAACTCCCAGACCTGAAATCTGTTATGTAGTGGCCTTTGCTGCTTTGTGGGTTCTTCTTCCTACCCTTTATTCCCCCCCCCCATCACTAGATAGGAGAGAAAGGATAGAGGGGGAGAGAGAGCCATGAATCTAATTCCTCTCCTCTTTGAGCACGATTACTAACAGAGACCAGCCCTCCTGAATGACCAACAGCCACCACCCCCTCCTCTCAGGACTCTAGCATTTCTTTCTTTTTTTTTTTTTTTTTTTTTTTTTTTTTTTCGAGACAGGGTTTCTCTGTGTAGCCCTGGCTGTCCTGGAACTCACTCTGTAGACCAGGCTGGCCTCGAACTCAGAAATCCACCTGCCTCTGCCTCCCAAGTGCTGGGATTACAGGCATGCGCCACCACGCCCGGCTAACTCTAGCATTTCTATCCCTTCTGAAAAATTCCCAGAATTCCAAACATCACACAATCGTAGAAATTATCTGCCGCTGGCAAAACCACGCCTCTGCTAGAGCATGAGGAAAATCATAGCGGCCCGATAGCCTCACACCTGGGATTAAACCAAAATCCCAGAATCCTCACTATAGTGTTAAGCTTATAAATACCATTTTCAGAGTGGGGGAGGGAGGGAGAGCTGAGGATGGAACCCTGGGATTTAGGCATGCAAGGTAAGTGCTTTACCACGGAGCCACTCCCCCTCCCATCATTTTCAGCAAAAGGAAGAATAAGGATTTGATCAAGGTGATTTAAATCATGGGATTCAGCACTCCCGCCTCCCCCATACAGCATACGCTGCTGTCCCAGAGCCTTGCAGAGTGCATTATATGTGTGTCCAGTCTCTCATGCTCAGGCCAGAGCTGAGGGACAGTCTGCCAGATGACAAGGGGACACCTAGCAATGGCTACCCCGGGCTCACTTCTCATCTCCCGTAGCCTCTGGCCTGCAAGCTCAAGATCCCAGACCCATGCAGCTCACTGAGCAGCCTGAAGCTAGCCAGTCCTGCACGGAGAAGCCACCGTTGGGGCTTGGGCCCGAGGCTGACTCACTGGTGCTTAAATTTCCTCTCAGCCTCATTTCTGAGCTCCTCCATCTGTAAATGAGTAAGAGCAGGGCCCGTTGCATCCTATTGCAGAGAATCAGGCACCTCGGCTGGGTGGAAGCAGAGGCAGGGGGATGAAGGCAAATTCCAGGCCAACATGGTTTCTTTTTTTTTCTTTTGGTTTTTTCGAGACAGGGTTTCTCTGTATAGCCCTGGCTGTCCTGGAACTCACTCTGTAGACCAGGCTGGTCTCGAACCCAGAAATCCTCCTGCCTCTGCCTCCCAGAGTGCTGGGATTACAGGTGTGCGCCACCACCACCCAGCTTGCCAACATGGTTTCTTATAGGGGTCTCTGCAAATACCAGAGCTGGAAACCAGCTCTGGATCTGTGTGAGGGAATGAGGAAGCCAGTTAGAAATAACTCAGCAGCCAGTAGAAAGGTGTGCAAAACAGCTGTCCATGGAGTCCACAGCTGTCCATGGAGTGAGTCCACAGCTGGGCAGGAAAATCGCTTTGCTTCCCTCAGCTGTTTCTTACTTTCCTGCTATATAGTAATAAAAATGTCATCCCTTCCCACAGCGAGAAGTGGGCTTTACAGACACAAAGGCAGATGTAACCACCTCATGGCCCATTACCCTATTCTGATCTCCCCTGCAGGCCACTAGGATTTCCCAGACATTCCAGAACAACAGGTCCGAGGCTCTTACCGGATGCTTGACTCCGTATTTCATGTTTTTAGTCATCATAGAGGATGTGTGTGAATGGTCGCGCAGGGCTGAGTGCTTGGAAGACTTGAATAGCACAGTTCATTGCTGGGCAGGCTTCACCACAGGGCTGTCAGGGCAGGGCTGGCTGGCACGTCCTCCCAGATTACAGCTGGGTGGTGGGGGGTACACGTGCTTTAATCTCAGCACTCGGGAGGCAGAGGCAGGCCGGTCTCCTAGTTCAAGGCCAGCCTGGTCTACAGAATGAGTTCCAGGACATCCAGGGCTACACAGAAAAATCCTGTCTCAAAAAAAGAAAAAAAAGAAAGAAAGAAAAAAGAAAAGAAGAGGAAGGAAAGGAAGGAAGGAAGGAAGGAAGGAAGGAAGGAAGGAAGGAAGGAAGGAAGGGGAGAGAGAGAGAGAGACAGAGACAGAGACAGAGACAGAGACAAAGATTCTATAGCTTAAGGGGCTGGGGAGAATCTAGTGTGGTCTAAGTCACACCTGGACTCAGACTGAGCACAAGGACCTTGCGCCCTCTATAGTTTCTATTTCCAGTTCCAAAGCCAGGGTGGCATAATGAGACCCCCATCTCAAAAAAGGAAGAGGAGGAAAGGTGTGGGGGTGGGGAGGGAGGAGGGCAGCAGTTAACACTAGGCCAAGGATTATTTCCTATAACTAAAGATATTGAAGGGATGGGGGGGAGATGTGCTGACCTGTGAACCCCAATTCCTGACAGGTCCTCAGACCCCGTGCCAAATTGCTGTTCCTTAGCGAAAGAGAGAAAGATAATGAGCGGGGGATGCGGGGGGAGGAATGGGGAGGTGCCGGGGCCTCTGTGTACTTTCACCATTAGCCTTCGAGGCCCTGGGGAGCAGGTGTGCCCGGGTCACTGGGCCTGTCCCTGCAGTCCCTCCCACAGAAGCGGAAGTTACTCTTCTGTTTTTGTAGTTGAAACTGGAGGAGTTATTCTTTCCATCGATTACTGAGGCCATTCAGTCCTGGGAAAGCCCCAGATTCCTGGCTCCTGTGCTATCCGGGGAAGCTGCCGTTTGAGAATGTTTTTTTATTTTAGAGGAAAAGTTTGGGCACTTGGAGGGTTGTGTTTTGAGGATTTTTATGTAGAAATGAATGGGTCCTGCAGTGAATGAACCCGTGCAGTTCTTGGCAGGCAGGAAGTTACACACACTCTGTGATCCACCGTGGCAACAGTCTATGTAGTCTGTGCAGTGTTTGTGGTTTGTGTGTGTGTGTGTGTGTGTGTGTGTGTGTGTGTGTGTGTGTGTGGTATATGGTGTGGGGTGTGTATATGATGCAGGGAATTTGGTGTGGTTTATGGGTGTGTGTGGTGTGTGTATATGTGTGGTGTATGTTGTATGTGTGGTATATGCTGTAGTATGTGTAGTTTCTTATCAAAACTCTGCAGTGTCCATACAGACAATGAAGGCAGCGCACTGAAGGCTCTGTGCCGCTGTCCAGGCTACAGGCACGGTCCACGGTTACTTCATCGGCCTTGCCCGGCCATCCGGGGAAGCCTCAGACAATTCTTTGAAAACATTTAAACATGGAAAATCCTGGCCAGGTGGTGGCACAAGCCTTTAATCCCAGCTCTCGTGAGGCAAAGGCAGCCTGGTCTACAGAGAGCTCCAGGCTAGCCAGAGCTACACAGAGAAACCCTGTCTCAAAAAACCAAAACCAAGCCGGGCGGTGGTGGCGCACGCCTGTAATCCCAGCACTTGGGAGGCAGAGGCAGGCGGATTTCTGAGTTCGAGGCCAGCCTGGTCTACAGAGTGAGTGCCAGGACAGCCAGGGCTATACAGGGAAACCCTGTCTCAAAAAACAAACAAACAAACAAACAAACAAACAAAAAAAAAAACCAAAACCAAAACCAGCAACAAAGCAACGAACCCACAAGAGTAGACTGGTCACGCTGCCACTGGCCAGCTTCGGCGATGACCAGACTTCTGCTGACCCAGTGGCCATTGAGGGTTCCGGGACTCCTGCAGGGCACCAGGGTCTATGGATACTCAAGTCCCTTCTGCCAAGTAGGTGCTTGAGTCACCCTGGTTACTGGTACCCCCAGGATGGAGGTGCTGACCACCCATGCCTGGGTACTCACTGAGTGAGTGCTGAGCCTCCCAGTCCCCCCCCTCAGTACCCTTAATTCCCCCAGTGCTTCAGGCCATCCCAGGAGGAATGCTTGGGTGGCCCCTTCTGCTCCTGTCCTTACTTTTCCCTGGGCCTCTGGGAGTGCTTGGCCAAGGGCATCTGCCGTGGAAGCACAGTGGAGGCTTCTCTGTGTCCTCAGCTGATCTCTGCCAGGCAGTGGGGCAGCACAGGGGCATCCCCCACCGTGTGACCTGGGCTGCCGGGGACGCCTCCCACTTCCTGGTCTCCTCCTGTCATTCGAGATGATAAATTGCACCTGTTGCAAGATGTCACCAGGCTTAAGTGCTGTCAGATGGTGTCAGGAGGTGACCGCACTGACTGAGGGAGAAGGTGGCTTGGGGATGAGTCCCAGGTGGAGCGTTGACCCTGTCTGTCGTCCTTTCCAGGGCCCACCATGGCTGGGACCCAGCAGCAGGCCTCATGCCAGCATCCATGCGAGGAGGATGCCCCTTGTTCCCTGAAAACTGACGTCCCTGACTCTCCCCAGTCTAAGGTAACCCGCCCGTTACTTCTATCCCAGCTGTGGTTTGGCTCGTGGTCCTCTCAGAAACAGTTTATTCATTCCCTGAGACTAGTGTGGGACTGGGGAGGACAAGGGACCCATGAACGTCTTTCCAAGCTTCTGAGACTAAGGGTACTCATCAGCAAAATGGGGCGGGGGGGGGGTGCGGCACTGAGTTTGTGGGTCTTGCTGGGTTGTATCTTTGGGGCGTGATTCAGCCCAGGCCAGGATTCGTGGTTGCCACACTGGGGATTGAACCCAGGGCCCTCTACACTCAGTCACTGAGTCATAACTACAGCCCCCTTTTTCTTTGTTGTTTGTTTTATTTATTTATTTATTTATTTATTCATTCATTCATTCATTCATTCATTCATTCGTTTATTGGTTTTTCGAGACAGGGTTTCTCTGTGTAGCTCTGGCTGTCCTGGAACTCACTCTGTAGACCAGGCTGGCCTCGAACTCAGAGATCCACCTGCCTCTGCCTCCCAAGTGCTGGGATTACAGGTGTGTGCCACCACCACCTGGCTGTTTGTTGTATTTTGTTTTGTTTTCTTGTTTTTCTTTGTTTTGTCTGTTTTTTTAAAAAAGATTTATTTATTTATTTATTTATTTATTTATTTATTATATGTAAGTACACTGTAGCTGTCTTCAGACACTCCAGAAGAGGGCATCAGATCTTGTTACGGATGGTTGTGAGCCACCATGTGGTTGCTGGGATTTGAACTCATGACCTTCAGGAGAGCAGTCAGTGCTCTTAACCACTGAGCTGTCTCTCCAGCCCTGTTTTTCTTTGTTGTTGTTTTTTGGTTTTTCGAGACAGGGTTTCTCTGTGTAGCCCTGGCTGTCCTGGAACTTACTCTGTAGACCAGGCTGGCCTTGAACTCAGAAATCTGCCTGCTTCCCAAGGGATTACAGGCATGCACCACCACCACCCAGCTCCTCCCCTCTTTTCTTGTCAGAGTTGAGCAACAGTCAGAGTGGTCCTGCACTTTGACTTGGGTTCCAGAATGTTCTTTGACTTTACTTCTGTGTGAACTTTCGCCCTCACTTGCTAATGCTCCCAGATAGTGTGCCTATATTGGTAATAAGCTGACTATAGTTCACACTGGGTTAGGAACGAAAGCATCAGTTTGAGGCTCAGTGGTACAGCCCTGGGTCCTACCCCAGGCAAGGGTGTGTGTGTGTAGAAATAGCTTTTTACTCTTTTTGAGAAAGGGTTCCATGTAGCCCAGGCTAGCTTCAAACTTGCTGTATAACTGAAGGTAACCTTGAACTACTGGCCCACCTCCCAAGTTCTTGTGTACCAGGCATGTGTGAACTCAGTTTTTATGAGCTAAGGGTGGAGCTCAAGGCCCGCGCACGTCAGGGTCCGGTGAGCTCTCCATCAGCTGAGCTGCGTCCTTACTTGTTTTTGAGACAAGATCTCAGTACGTAGCTCAGTTTGGATTTGAATTTGTGAATCCTCTGACCTTTGAGTCCCACATGCTGTGGTCATGGCCATGTACTAGCATGCCCAGCCTTTTCTTCTAATTTGAAAGGATAAAGCCAGGAATGGTGGCCCCTGCCTTTAATCCCAGCACTTGGGAGGCAGAGGCGGGCAGTTCTGGATGAGTTAGAGGCTAGTGTTGGTGTACACAGTGAGTTCGAGACCAACCGGAGGGACATAGTAAAACCCTGGTTTTTGTTTTTTTTTTTGTGTGTGTGTGTGTGTGTGTGTGTGTGTGTGTGTTTGTTTTTTTATTAAGATATCAAAAGTCCTTGAGAAGTTGAGGGGTTGGGCTTGTCCCTGTGGGAGAAATCAGCAGCTCCTGGGCTAGTTAATAAATATCTTCTGTAACTTAATCATGTTCAGAGATGGTTGAATCATTAAGGACCTTTAGGACCAGCAGTTGGAGGACGGGCAGGCAGGTTGAGGTCAGCCTGGTCTACAGTGTGTGCTCCAGGCCAGCCAGGAGTCCACAGGGAAACTCTGTCTCAGGAAAAAAGCTTCAGGGCCTGCAGAGATGGCTCAGCAGTTAAGAACGCTGGCTGTTCTTCCTGAGGTCCTGACTTCTAGCAACTACATGGTGGCTCACAGCCATTTATAATGTGATCTTATGCCCTCTTCTGGTATGCAAATGTAAATGCAGGTAGAGCACTCAAATCTTTAAAAAAATATATTTATAAAAAAAGTTTCTATTAACATTTGTTTTTGGGCTGGAGAGATGGCTCAGCGGTTAAGAGCGCTGACTGCTCTTCTGAAGGTCCTGAGTTCAAATCCCAGCAACCACATGGTAGCTCACAACCATCCATGATGAGATCTGATGCTTTCTTCTGGCGTGTCTGAAGACAGCTACAGTGTATTTATATGTAATAAATAAACCTTTTTTTTTTTTTTTTTTTGAGACAGGGTTTTTCTATGTAGCCCTGGCTGTCCTGGAACTCACTCTGTAGACCAGGCTGGCCTCGAACTCAGAAATCTGCCTGCCTCTGCCTCCCAAGTGCTGGGATTACAGGCGTGCGCCACCACCGCCCAGCTAAATAAACCTTAAAAAAAAAACATTTATTTTATTTTTGTACATAATCTTTAAAATGTTATTCTACATTATTTTGTTTGTATGTATGTATGTATATATGTATGTATGTATGCATGTATGTATGTGAGGGCACATGTATGCTGTAGCACACGTGTGGAATTAGAGGACAACTTTTGGAAATTTGTTAGGATTGACCTGGGGTTGCCAGGCTTCTCGAGAGCCTTTACCCAGTGAGCCATCTTGCTGGCCCCATTCTCATTTTGATAAGCCCATCCTGGCAGGTCTGACTGCAGGAGACACATTCATCTTTAATTGCCTGTTTTTTCCTAGAATAGCTTCCTAGAACTATTTCCTAGAATGATTTAATACGGGTTTACGTAACTTCAAAAATATTGATTTCTGCGTGCCTGTGCTTGAAAGGCGAGTTATAGAAACTGGACTTCTGAGTGTAGTCTTCCGTATGTGCCGTCTCCAAAGCCCTGCTTAGAGAACTGTGATTATTTGGACTTTGATACCACTTGTAACAAAGAAGGGAAAGGCCCTTGGTTTTCCAGGCACCCCTGGGGGACAGGGAGGGCCAGTGTTTGTGGTCACCACCCACTCTTCTCTCTCAATCCCCAGGGCTGCAGCATTTCCACATCCATCCCCAAGCAGGAAAAGCTTTTAAGTTTGCCCGGAGACAGGCTTTTCTGGAGTGAAGCAGATGTCGCCCAAGCAACTGAGGACTTTGACCAAAACCACCGAATCAGCGAGGGGACCTTTGCCGATATCTACCAGGGACAAAGGAATGGTGTGGCCTTCGCCTTCAAGAAGCTCAAGGAGGTGAGGCGAGGGTGTCCGCAGGGAGTGGTGAGGCCCCGGGGCTGGGGCTGGACGGGTCTTCAGGGGCTGTGTATTTTCCCACAGGTGGCCGGCTCGAGTCCAGGGTCCATGGACAGATTCCTGCAGGCAGAGATGCAGCTCTGCCTCAGGTAAGTTTCCCGCGCAGAGCCCCTGGCCTAATGGTGACAGCAGGCAGTCCTTCCTGTGTGCAAGGCAAGCACTGAGCGTTGCCATTATTGTTCTGGGCCATTTTCTGTTGCTGTCATGGTGTGTCACATAGAGGGCAGTTTCTAAAGCACAAGTTTATTTTGTGGTTTTAGGGTCTGGGAAGGCAGAGGGCGTCCATTGAGGCCGCATGTAGCCTGCTACTATAGCAGCGGGCATCACACAATGAGACGGGGGGGGGGGGGGTCTCTCCTCTTGTACAGCCCTAGTTCATGACCTTACCTAACCCTAATTACGCCTAAGTATCCTGCCTCCAAATACTTCTATAAATCTGGGGGTTCAGTTTCCAACACACAAACTCTGGGGCACATGCTCAGGTCATAACATACACAAGCTCATTCCAGAGTCACCAGGATGTTGCAACACAGATCCCAGGGCCACACACAGTTGTGTAGGTGTATAAGTTGGGGCCCAGAGAGGCTCAGTGTTTGGCCCAAGAGCACACAGCTAGCGAGGGGCAGGGCCAGAGTGTGAGTCCTCATGGACTGTATCCAGAGTCTGTGTTCTTCTTATGCAGCAAGAAATGGAATTCTCAGGAAACCTTGGTTTTTTCCAGCTCCTCCTTCCGTATATGAAGAAAGAGATCCTTCCTATCCAATTCTGAAACAGGCAAACAGAGTGGTGGTCTAGTGGCAAGCCCATCTCAACACTAGACATGTGGGGACCCACAGAACTAAACCTGTTTCTGTGTGTGTTTATATAGCCCAAGATTAAAGAATGGTTTATTTTATTTTATTTTATTTTATTTTATTTTATTTTATTTTATTTTATTTTATTTTATTATTTTTGAGACAAGGTTTCTCTGGGTATCTCTGCCTGTCCTGGAACTTGCACTGTAGACCAGGCTGGCCTTGAACTTACAGAGATCCACCTGCCTCGGCCTGCTAAGTGCTGGTAAATTAAAGGTGTGTGCCACTGCAGTTGGCCCGGTTTTTATTATATTTTAAGATGGTTGAAACAAATCTAAAGAAGGCTAGCTCATGGTCCACGAGTGCAAGATGACGTGAAGTGTGACTGGTGTGCGCCTGTGTTTTCCAGTGTTCACAGTGCCCGTGGCTCCCTCTGGGCAGGACGCACAGTAGGGCACTTGCTAGAGTCTACAGTCTGTGGAGAACACGTGTTTTCTAACTCACTCCTTGTTCTAAAAGCTGGCTGTGAGGCTGGAGATGTGGCCAAGCATGGATAAGGCCCTGGGTTCCAGTCCCAGCAACTCCCCACCCCTCTGTCCCCCCCAAAGATGACAGGTGTAAAGAAATAGAGCCTTCCAAAGTTACCCTCCAATCTGTCCACTGCTGCGAGGCAGGCTCTTGTCAACCCTCAGATGCTGAGGCAGGAAGGCTGTACACATAAGGCCTCCCACCCCAGAGCTGAGAGGGGTTAGGGAGAGGAGAGGACAGTCGGGGACTGAGACATGTCCTGGCTTTGTCACCAAACCTAGCTGGTTTGTGATTTCTGAATGCCTTCTTCATAGGAGATAACGCGCAAAGTGTAACCATGTAGACGCTCATTTAATGGAGACCAGGCCTGAAGTACCCTTGCTTCAGCTCTGTGCTCTCACAGGCCCCGGGGGTCACTCCTCCATTCATTAGTAGCCCAGGCTATCCCAGGTTAGAGGGAGTGCTCACTTGAACCCAGGTAGCTCCTGCCTCACGGTGCATGCAGTACGGACAGGCGTGCAAAGGGCTAGCGAATGAGACAGGTGTGAAGTAGGCCACGGGCAGGCAGCACGGTCTGGCACAAGGCCGTCTGTAGTTGCCCTGTGAGGTAGCCTGGGCTGTGACTGCAAGAAGGGGATGGAAAACTGTGTGTAACAGTGCGTGGTGATTCGTGAGGCAAGAAGTGTCCTTTCCCGGGTCGACATGTGGATGGTTCACATGTGACGCATGAGATGTGGCCAGAATCATGAGGAAAGCCAAGAGGAGAAAGGTGACTCAGACAGCGGGAGTCCCCTCTTGACTAGCCCTGAGGCGTGTCCCCTTTTGACTAGCCCTGAGGGGTGTGTGTGTGTGTGTGTGTGTGTGTGTGTGTGTGTGTGTGTGATGGCCTCTAGCAGGTTCTTCATCCTTCAGCCTGCTTCCAGAAGTGGGTTGGGGATGGTGCCAGACAGCACAGCAGGGAAATAGGGCGGGGCCGGCAGGGACCAGAGCCCCAGTACCTGGGAGGTGGTCCGAGCTGGGAAGGGAGGGGTCTGTCCTTGGCTCTTGCTCTTTGGTGCCTGACTCTACACTTGTCCTGGGTTCAGATGCTGCCACCCCAACGTCCTACCTCTGCTGGGTTTCTGCACTGGAAGACAGTTCCACAGCCTCATCTACCCCTACATGGCAAATGGCTCTCTGCAGGACAGACTCTGGGCTCAGGTAAGCCACTGGCTGTGGTCACAGGGCAGAACAGATAGCTCTTGCCTAGGGGTTAAGTTAAGGACTTCAAAGAGTGCAAACTTTTTCTGAAAGCTCGTGAAAACGTCAATGCAAACATCAATGTATCCTTCATTTCATTTTATTTTTTATTTTTATTTATGTTTTTTTTTTTTTTATGGCGTGTGGTGGTGGGGAAGTAGCCAGATTAGCCTCAAACTTGCTCTATGGCCGACTGTGGCCTTGAAGTTCTGCTCCTCCGGTCTTTCCTTCCTGAGTGCTCTGAGTACACGCATGTGCTCCCACGCCTGGTTTCTGCAGTGCTGGGGAATGAGTTCTAGAACCTGGACAGTAGCAGACAGTTTAAACTGAGCTCCAGTCCCAGCTGCCCTCCTTCTCATCTTTATAGTGCCAAGATCAAATCTAGGGCTTTACACAGACAAAGCAAGTAAGTGCTCCCCCACGGAGCTCACCCCCAGCCCTGCATGCCCATTTCATACCCAAGGAAATGGGAGCTCAGGGGCTTCAGGCATCTTCCCAGAGTCACACAGGGCAGGCGGAGTCCGGAGGTGTGACTGGACAAGCTTTTAGAAAGTTTCTTCTGCTCTTTGACAGAGTATTGGTTGAAAGGAGTGCCGCCGCTGAAACTGTAACCAAAGGTGGCATTATGCTTCCAGAAAAGTCTCAAGGAAAAGTATTGCAAGCAACAGTCAGGCGGGAAAGGAAAGGGTGGAGAGATTCAGCCTGTCAGTGTGGAAGCTGGAGATAAGGTTCTTCTCCCAGAATATGGAGGCACCGAAGTGTTCTAGACGACAAGATTTTTTATTTAGTGATAGGGACATCCTTGGAAAGTATGTCGACTGAAATCCCTGTTAAAATGGTGTCGCATGAAGCTGCCCACTCCACTGACATTCTGAAATATTTCTTCATGTAAATAATTTCCATGCCTCCCTTTTATAATAAATATGATACTTAAACTGACAAAAAAGGTACACGGTACATGTGTGTCTGATCTTGGACTTTCGAGTAGCTCTGTTTGATACAAATAATATCATCTCAAGGTAGTACATCACACTGATTGAGCCCTGTGACCAAGGATGCACTCAGATGTGACCAAGAACAGGCTATAAGACTTTAGAGTGGTTCAGGGTGACCCTTTTTATTCCTTCTCCGTCTCGTAGGGCGACTCAGACATGCTGCCCTGGCCACAGCGGGCCAGCATCTGTGCAGGGCTGCTTCTAGCCGTGGAACACCTGCATAGTCTGGACATCATCCACAGCAACATTAAGAGGTGAGAGGGCGGGCCGGAGAGATGGCTCAGTGGTTAAGAACACATGTGCTCTTCCAGAGGTCCTGAATTCAAATCCCAGCAACCACATGGTGACTCACAACCATCTGCAATGGGTCTGATGCCCTCTTCTGGTGTGTCTGAGGAGAGCAATGGTGAATACATAAAATAAAAAAGATTTTTTAAAAAAATGAAAAAAAAAGAGGTGAGGGAACAGGATGAGCTGGGCCTGCTCCTCAGACCTGGCTTTGAGAACGAGGCCAGCTCCTGGTCTTTCTGTCTGTCTTTCTTTCTGTCTGTCTGTCTGTCTGTCTGTCTGTCTCTCCTCTCCCTACCCTCTCTTCTCTACCTCCCCTCTCTTGGGGACCTGAGCTCTCTCTTCAGGTTCTCAAAATCCAGTATTTCTGAGGTGTGCTCTCTGCTCACGCCCACTATATGAAGCTGTCTGTCACTTTGTCTGTGGCCTTTCTGGGTTAGTTTCTCCCACAGGTCACAGCACCCCAAACATTTGACCATCTGCTCCCGAGTGAGCCAGCCTGCACTCCTCTGCCCAGACTTGGGATTTGAGCTCCCCGTTTAAACTTCCCCTCTGACCCGCCTTCCCTGTCAGTGATAGCTCTGTCTTGTCAGGGAGGCTTCCTCTTCCCGTCATCTTAGTGTCAGATTTCCAAGAGCAAGAGAACTGGCCTCACGGGAGAGATTCCTAGAGCCATTTAGCGGAACCAGCTCTCGCATCGCTGGAGGTTCCCTCCCATGGTACACGCCCACTCAAAGCCCTCTCCCCTTTCCTCTCCCGACTTACATGTGATTGCACCAACGCGCTGGGCGGTCTGCCCTCAAGCTGCACTCTGACTCATTTTCAGTTTCTTGCTTTCCTCCCACACAAATCCTCACCCCTAAGACTGGATGGGTTCGTGGCTCCCAGTTCCTCCTGTGCTTCCCCACTTTGATCGGGGAGTCACCTCCCCATGTTGCAAGGTTTCACAGCTTGTTGTTATTTCTTTGGGTTTTTTTTCTTCTTCTTCGAGACAGGGTTTCTCTGTGTAGCCCTGGCTGTCCTGGAACTCACTCTGTAGACCAGGCTAGCCTTGAACTCAGAAATCCGCCTGCCTCTGCCTCACCACCGCCCGGCTTGTTGTTATTTCTTAACTTGCACTGAAGCCGCCTCCCCCCACTTACTCAGATACTCCTAATGGTGGATTCTGGAGTTGCTGGCTATCATAAAAAGAATTTTAAACTTTTTTTGGTTATTGAGACAAAGTCTTGCTGTAGAGAACTGGCCTCTAACTTACCAGTGTAGCTCAGGCTGGCCTAACACTGTGTAGCCTATACTGGCCTCAAACTTCCAGCAGCCCTCAGTTTCCTGAGCGCTGGTGATTATAGGCAAGCAGCCACCTGGTATCTTCTTTTTCAAATACTGCTTGGTGGGCCAGTGAGATGGCTCAGGGGGTAGAGATGGCTTTCTGTCACGCCAAATGGCCTGAGTTTGATCCCTTGGATCTGAATGATGGAAGGAGAGAGCCAACTCCTGCAAACCTCCCCACTGAGCTCGCCTGGCGAGAGGCGGCCTGCATGCTCCCTCCCCACACACAAATGCAAGGAAATGAAATACTGCTACGGTTAGTCCCAGACACCGAGCCTAGCGCTTGGTTCCTACCTCCCCCCCCCCCCCCAGGAATTCGCTCTCTGAGTTAACTCCCTCCAATTATGACTAGATCAAAGTATGTTTTCACTTCTCCTTTTAAAAGGTTAAAAGATGCTCCCCTTTCTTACAACCTGAGCAAACCGAGTTCTAAAGGATGCCAGTGTTTGGATTTGCCCGGGGAAGGCCAGAGCTCCTTGTGGGAACAGCTTTGGGAGAGTATAGGCCAGTATGAGCAGTGGGCTTGACCTGCTGCGCTGGCCAGGGCTGGCATCTGTGGGGAGTGGAAGTCTAGTCTCCCGCACACTCCTGGGGCAAGGAGGCTAATTCTCAGTTCCGTCTCCATTTAACGGAGTGAGTGGGTTTCCAAGGCCCCGCCCATTTATGGCTGGCTGTTTCACGTTGAGTGTCTTCTGTGACCGCCTCCCCTCCACCATTCGCAGGGCTGACGCTGTTGCCCAATGCTACATTGTTTGGCTGATGTGTCTCCACGGCAACCTTTTCTTCCCAGAATTCCAAGGTTCTCTTCACTTGCTTTCTCACAGTGCCAATGTTTTGCTGGACCAGCATCTTAACCCCAAGCTGGCCCACCCCGTAGCTCACCCGTGTCCCGACCATAAAAAGACCAAATACACCGTAATGAAGACTCACCTGTTCCAGGCCTCGGCGGCATACCTGCCTGAAAACTTCATCCGAGTGGGGCAGCTGACCAAGCAAGTGGACGTCTTCAGCTGTGGAATTGTAAGCGGTTCCTTTCCTGCCCTCAGGCTGGCTGTCTGTCTGCTCGGGTGTGGACTGTCTGTCTGTCATCACGGGGCTCGCATGGAGCTGTAGCAGAGGCCGCTGGATTGTGGCCTACAGGTCAGGTCTGAGACAGGCAGCTTTTAAAACCGTTTATGTCACTTGCTCTCAGTTTTTGGGTGTGCAGTATGTGAGGGGTGTGGGGTGGGGTGTAGTTGAGGTGACATGCTCAGGTAGTATCGATCTCCTTTGGGATAGGCTCTCTCACTGGCCTGAAGCTCACCAGTTAGGCTAGACTGTGACCAGTGAACCCCAAGGATCCTCCTGTCTCTGTCTCCCCAGTGCTTGGATTACAAGTGCATACCATAATGCCCGGCATTTTTTATGGGATCTCAGGATGTGAGCGCAAGTCCTTAGGTTCACAAGGTGACCATTCACTGACTGACATATGTCTATAGTTTGCCCCAACTTCCCCCGCCCCCCATTTTTGGTGCTATAGATAATACTCGGGTCCTCAGACATACTAGACACGTGTTCTACCACTGAGCCGTACTTTCCACATTTTTGTGATGAACTCTCGCTGGCCACCTGTGGTCCAGCCTAGCCACCAACTGCGATCCTGCCTCAGCCTTTTGAGTACCGGAACTGTAGCTGCGTGCCTCCAGGCCCAGCTTCTATGGTCTATTTTGTATGGCTTCGTAGTTATAAGTGATTTTCATGGTTAAAAAGGTTTACATAACTGGGCACGGGCGGGGGGTGGTGTACATGTCTGTAATCCCAGCACTTGGAAGGTCAAGGCAGGAAGATTGCTTTTAGTTCAGGATAGCCTGGGCTACATAGTGAGTTCTAGGTCCACTTGACCTTATCTCAGAAACTCTTAAAAATTGGTAAACAGCCGGGCGGTGGTGGCGCACGCCTTTAATGCCAGCACTGGGGAGGCAGAGGCAGGCAGGCAGATTTCTGAGTTCGAGGCCAGCCTGGTCTACAGAGTGAGTTCCAGGACAACCAGGGCTACACAGAGAAACCCTGTCTTGTGAAAAAAAAAATTGGTAAACAGGTATATACGGAAACTGTATGTGGTTGGTGGTTCTGTGAGCTGCAGATGCTATCTTCCTGCTTCCCGCTGGCCTACCGCCTACTTGTCTGTCATGCTTGGCCATCGCCCTCCCATCAGGGAGCATCCACCTCTCCGGCGCACTCCCTGCCTCAGGACCAGGTGCTCAGGGCCTACTGTAAAGCTCTGCAGTCTGATCCTGATAGCCTGCCCAGTTCTCCTGCAGGACACACTGACTCCCGTTGATGTCTGCAGGGCTGGTGTGTTATGTTACAAGGGCTGGGAGGACGGGTCCGTTCGGAAGATACCGTCGAGCAAAGCCAAGTGGGCTTTTCATTACAGACTTAATAGGGCGCTGACCCTCCGACCTGGTTGTTGTGAGCCCACCCGAGAAGGTTCCTCGAGCCTCCCATCCCCACTTGACAGCAGGGCCTTGTTTTCTTGCTGTGTCTGTCCGACACGCTGCTCCTCAGCGTTGGAAAATGCGACCTGAGAAGCACAGCTTGTTGCCTGCAGACAAACTCAGACCGTCCGCTCAGGGCTTTGCATCCGCCTTCCTCTCCATCTTGAACTCTGCCCTTCCTCTCTGTGACCACATCTGCCCATTTACACCTGCCTCTGCAGCCCTCCCGGCCGCCCCTGCAGCCCTCCCCGGCCGCCCCTGCAGCCCTCCCCGGCCGCCTCTGCCCTCCACTGGACCTCTGTGTACCAGATTCAGGTTCCTCTGCCCCTGGCTGGCCACTCTTCTGGTTCCCATCCCCCCCCCCGACTCCACCCCCAAAGTTCCAGTGAGTGCTCCAGTGAGTGCTCCAGTGAGGCTAGGCAGTCCTCCTTGGAGAACCAGTGGGAGGCAGAGGGAGTTCTAGGCAATTTAGAAAGACTATCTTTCAAAACAAACAGAACAGAATAAAACAAAACAAAAATTAAAACAAGTCAAAACAAGCCAATAGGGCAGATCCTCTAACCACCAGGCAGTATGGCCCAGGTGCTTCTGCTGTGTAACACCTGCCTACCTCATGTTTGGGCCTCAGTTTTGCCGTCTGGAAAGTGGGGTGTTGGTGGAGCTTATAGAGTAGCAATGGGACAGGATGTGGTGGCGCATGCCTGTAATCCCTGCGCTCAGGAGGCGGAGGCAGGTGATCTCTGTGGGTTCAAGGCCAGCTTGGTCAGGGCTCTGTAGAGAGACTTGTCTCAAATAAGTAAGTAAGTAAATAAGTAAATTAACTAATTTAAAAAAGAGTGTAATAGGATGTTGTGTATACATGGGTATTGTAGTATCAGTGTGTGTCTGCCTATGTGCGTGTGTGCATGTTTGTGCCTGTGTGCATGTGTGTGTGCATGTGTGCATGTACATGCATGCGTGTGTGCATGTGTGTTCGTGTGCGTGTGCACATGCTATACTGCATGTGGCTGTTAGAAAATAGCTATCTGGAGTTGATGCCTTCCTCCGGCCACCTTGTGGGATGAACTCAAGTATCTGGCCTGCATGCCAGTGCCTCCTCTTGCCCGCTGTGTCTCAGTGCTTTTATGCCCTCTAAGTGACCCTTGTCAGAGGCTTGTTCCTTCCAGATTCACGTGGCTGAGACAGAGGAGACTGTCAGGTCTATCTCCTGATTTGTTTTCCTCTCTTTCTCCTTTCCTGCAAGGACCTTGCTGGCTGCCCCTTTTCACCTGGCTGCCACCCCTTTTCTGTGGTGTGCTCTGTGCTGCCCCCTCCTGGCCACTGCCGGCATGCTCCCTGTTACCCTAAGAGCAGGTCACCTCAGTGCCTAACCTGTGGCTAACTGCTCTAAGTTGTTGCAGGGGGTGTGGGAGAGACTCCTCACAATTGTTGCTCATCCTGCAGCATAGCTGCTCCACCCCCACGTGACACATGCAAACTCTGGCCCAAGTTTCAGTTCCCAGCCCTGGGGCTCACTTCCTGTGCGTCAGGGACAGGGGACCCAGGCTTCTGTGTCTGTTTCCCACTTCTGTGGGTTTTTTGTTTTGTTTTGCTTGTTTCTTTTTGGGTGTTTTTTTTTTTTTTTTTTTTTGAGACAGAGTTTCTTTGGGTAGCCTTGGCTACCCTAGAACTCGCTCTATAGAGCAGACTGGCCTCGAGTGCATAGAGATCCACCTGCCTCTGCCTCCTGAGTTCTGGGATTTAAGGTGTGCACAACCGCCGCCTGGCTCACTCCTACATCTCTACACTGCCATGAATTCCGAGAAAGGCAGGCTTGCTCTTCCTGCAGGTACATTTCACAGTGTCCCAGTTGGCTCCGGGCTGTGTTCCTCTGTGAGTGGTGAAGTAGGGTGGGGAGGCACGAGCATCAGGAACTCGAGGCCACCCTCACTACAGAGTCACTTCAAAAGACCCCGTCTTAAAAACAAGAAAGGGCTGACAAGATGGCTCCGTGGCTAAAGGTGCTTGCTGCCAAGCCTGACGACCACAGTTCCAGCCCTGGCCTCTACACAAGTGCCAGGGCATGTGAATACCAAAACACACACACACACACACACACACACACACACACACACACACACACTCACACACACACACACACACACACACTCAATAAATAAATGTAATAAGAATGTTAACAACAACAACAATAATAATAATAATAATAATAATAATATCAGAAAATGTGAAGCCTTTGTCATTGTCTAACTCTTTTGCTGACGGTGTGTAGATCATACCAACTCTGTGTTCACTCCTATCCAGGTACTGGCCGAGGTCCTCACTGGCATCCCTGCGATGGACAAGGACCGCAGTCCAGTTTACCTGGTAAGAGATTTAGTCACTTCTGGTTGGTTGGCTGGGATCCAGTCCCTTCTGGTTGGTTGGCTGGGATCCTCAGGTACAGGCCATGTGGGCAGGGAGGGCTTTGCCCACCGCATGCAAAGTTCTGAGGCCTCAGTCCGGAGCTGCCGCATCTCCGCTGCTGCTTTAGAAGTATGGCGGCTGACACTGCCTGTGTGTGTGCAGCTGCCAAGCCTCTTTCTCACCTTGGTTTTCTTCTTTCTTTCTTTCTTTTCTTTCTTTCTTTCTTTCTTTCTTTCTTTCTTTCTTTCTTTTCTTTTTTTGGGTGTGTGTGTGTAGGAGGTTGGTTTTACATTATGGTCTAGGCTGGCTTTGAATTCTTGGTCATCCTCCTGCCTCAGCCTTCCTTTGAGTTCTGGGATTACAGACTTGTACCACACAGTCAGCTGCAGCCCTCTGAGTGAGCCTCTTCCTCGGGCTCAGCCTGCCTTCCTTTTCTTTGGTGAGTCCTTGCATGTGCTAATCAAGTGGGTGATTCGTCCCACGCAGACCGCTTGCCTGTGGTTTCACTCACTTTCCTGGGTCCTGGGAGTTGACTCTTGGGACTTGCCTGGGTTCGTGGTAGCAGCTTCTCTCAATGCAGGCTGCAGATAAGATCTCTCTTCCCTGGAGGGTCGCGAGGGTGGGGCTCTGGGAAGTGCCTCTGGATTCCTTCTCCTTGGGGTGACTTGTCTCTCTCTGCACACCACTCACACGCTTCTACTGTTACATGCTGACTTCCCCTTCCTCAACCTCAGTTGAGTTTCCCCAAAGATAAATAGTTAAAAGTTCATGCTTACACAGGGATCCAGGGAGCACCATGCCAGCCTTAGGCGTCTTTACTTCCAGGTATCGAATCGCTGATGGCATCAGGCATGTTGTGTTCCTAGATCCTGAAACCACCTACCTACTGGCTGGGGAAACAGAGGCACAGTGGGGCTTACATTTTTATTTCTCCCTCTGAGATAAAATGATATTGCCCAGCTAGCCTTGAACCCCTAGACTCAAGCAATCCTCCTGCCTCAGCCTCCTGTGAGCAGGAGCCTATGACACCATACCTGCCTAGTTTTAATTTTTTTTAATTGTTTTTAATTCTTTAACATTGCATCCCCAACTGCAGTTCCCCTCTTCCTTCCAGTCCCATCCCACTCTTCTCCAGAACCACTCCTCCTCAATTTCCCTTGGAAAAACAAACCAAAACAAAAAAAATCCCTGCAGGCCTCCCAGGGATATTAACCGAACAAGACTATCACAACATGATTTAATAAGACTAGACACGAGCCGGGCCTGGTAGCGCACGCCTGTAATCCCAGCACTTGGGAGGCAGAGGCAGGTGGATTTCTGAGTTTGAGGCTAGCCTGGTCTACAGAGTGAGTTCCAGGACAGCCAGGGCTACACAGAGAAACCCTGTCTCGAAAAACAAAAAACAAACAAACAAACAAAGACTAGACACAAGCTGTAATATCAAGGCTGGATGAGGTAACCTAGTAGGGGAAAAAGGGTCCCAAGAGTAAGCCCGAGAGTCAGAGATATCCCTCACTCTCACTGTTAGGAGACCCTCACGAACACCGAGCTACATAGGCAAAAGGTATATGCAGAGGACCCGGCCCAGACCCATGTAGGGTCTGTGATTGTTGCTTCAGTCTTAGTAAGCCCCCAGGAGCCCTGCTTAGTTGATTTTGTGAACTGTATTTTCCTCAACCCCTCTGGCTCCTACAATCCTTCCTCCCCCTCTTCTGTGGGGTTCCCCTGCCTCAGCCTGTGTTAGGCATCCGATCCCGTCAGTTGCTGGATGATGCCTCTCTGGTGACGGCTGGGCAGGCATTGGTCTGTGAGTACAGGAGAATTCTGTCACTAGGAATCATTTCATTGCCTTTTTTTTTTTTCCAGTTGTGTTGGAGGCCGGGGAAGGCCTTGTAGAGGAAGGGATGGCTGAGTGGGTGGACCAAGGGACAGAGACTAGGTAGAGATGCATTTTAGGTGGCAAAACCAAGCCTCACTGTGTAACTCAGGCTAGCCTTGAATTTACAGACCTCTTCCTCAGACTCTGTCGAGTTCTGGGGGAGGGGGAGGTTACAGGTGCCTGTCGACACCACCAGCTTTAAAATGCCAGGTGTCTCATAATACGCAATTACAAACAGGCACATATTTATATGTACATAGATATGTAGCAGTGATGTCTCCACGTTAAAAACAAGTAAGTATACAGCAATTTGATACAACAAATGTAGGGACTGATTTTGAGCTCCTGATTCTTCGGCCTCTACTTCCTAAGTGTTAGGATTGAAGGCGCGCACCACCGTTCTCTGTCTACCTGGCGTCGAGCCTGCTGTATAAGCAGAGAACCAACTGAGTTCCAGCCTGCCCCGACGCACGAGCTTACCCTCTCCCTCCTGGCTCTCCCTCCTGCTTCCTCTGGGGGCAGCGTCCTTCCTGGCAGTCTTCGGTGTTGGTGCTGAGCAGCAATCTCACGCCTTTTGTTTTAGTTTGTTTTTCTTCTTGCTTATTTCTCGGTAAGACCTTTCAAATGCCCTCGTCAGAGAGGCCCCTCGGACCCTCCTGTGAGCCTGCTTTGTCCCTGTTGATGCTTACAACCCCTCCACCTAGGTCCCCACCTGTGCCCCTTCATTTCCATTCTCTCGGAGAAGCTGCTTGCAGTCGGTAGTGCCTGTGACTCCACTTTCCGCCATGTGGACGGCGTCAAGGGTGACCTTCAGGACCTGCTGCTTTCTGTCCCCTTTCACCGCGAGATTAATCGCAGGCATTGCAGCACTGGCAGGAACAGGAAGGGCCTGCGTGCATGTTAAGAAGAGCCATTCAGGAGGCTGTAGGATGGCTTTGCAGTTAAGGGCACTGGCAGGCACTTGTAGAGGACCCGAGTTTAGATCCCAGCACCCATGTCAGGTGGCTCACAACCTGCTGTGACTCTGGCTGCAGGGGACCTGATGCTGCCTTTTGGCTTCTGCAGATACTCATACACATGACAAACACACAGTTACATACACATAAGTAAGTAAGTAAGTAAGTAAATAAATAAATATCCCCCAAAATAAGATTAAATTGGGGCTGGAGAGATGGCTCAGAGGTTCATAATGCATCCACCACTCTTTCAGAGGACACGAGTTTGGTTCCCAGCACCCAGATCCAGTGGCTTACTGCCTGGATCCTGTAACTCCAGCTCCAGAAGATCCGACACCCTCTTCTGAGGGTGTTTGTACTCACTCGTACACACCCACACACAGACACACATACCTACAAATAAATAAAAATGAAAATCTCTAAGAAAGACTAAATTGTAAGTTCTAGGCCTTACTTGCATGGTTAAGTGCATTGCAGGTGATGGTTAGTAGTATTTGCTGTGCTATTCCATTTTACAAAGGGAAGACATTTATTGGAAGTGGGTTATTGAATATTTTTCTGTCTGGCATCCTATTTTGTGCTGTGGGTCCATTATTGGATTTGTACTTGTGTTATATTCAGGAATAGGCATTTCGTGTTTCCATTTTCTGATGGAGCCATTGAATTGGGACAGACAGGTTAAGCCACCACAGATGAGCCGTGATGTGCTAGAGAATGCCCTGTGCACCCTCCAGTGCTTGGGTGCCGAACTTGTTCGTGCCTTTTAGACATCTTGCCACACCCAGCATCTCACCTGGACTTCCTCACTCTCCTCCCACAGAAGGATTTGCTTCTCACGGAGACTCCCAGCAGTACTTCCTCCATCTACTCCAGGAAGTCAGGCATGGGGAAGTCGGTGGTGAAAGAGACCTGCCAGAAGCATGTGGAGAGGAGGGCAGGGCTGCTGCCTGAGGCCTGTGAGGAGGCCTGGGCCACTGCCGTGAGTGTCTGCCTGCGGAGACGCCACGCCAGTGTGGAGGAGGTGAGCTCTCTCTGCCTGCCGCCTTACCTAGGAAGCCTTGCATGCTGGTGATGCAATAAGCCACGTTTAGCCGTGACTGTCCTGGGGCCACTGCAGCACTCAGGGTTGTTGTGTGAGTCATGCGGGACCCTGAAGGGTAGAGGTCGGGCTGCAGGGAGGGCAGAATGGGACCTAGAAATCAGGGTTGCTGTGTGGGTCATGGGGGACCCTGAGGGTGCGTATCTGGCCGGAGCCTCTTTTTTTTTGTTTGTTTGTTTTGTTTTTTCGAGACAGGATTTCTCTGTGTAGCTCTGGCTGTCCTGGAACTCACTCTGTAGACCAGGCTGGCCTCGAACTCAGAAATCCCCCTGCCTCTGCCTCCCAAGTGCTGGGATTAAAGGCATGCGCCACCACCGCCCGGCCCTGGCCGGAGCCTCTTGTGGGAGCTCATCTCTTCCTGTCTTCCCTTGGCCTGCTTTCTCTCCTGGTCTGTAACTGCCCTGTGGAATTTCCTCCACCCTTTTGGAGAGAATGACTTGGAGTAGCCCACACTGTGGACTTAAGCTGAGCTGTGATGAGTGCCCGAAGTCCTCTCTCTTACTACAGAGGAACATTCCATCTGAGCAAGCTGTTCCTGTCCTGCTGTCCTGGAGTTCCTGGTCTTTGTATGAGGTGTGTGTGTGTGTGTGTGTGTGTGTGTTAGGCACCAGGATGGTGTATGACAGGACTCTCTACGTGTAGCCTGGCAGGGAACTAAGCCCAGAGTTAGAGGGCTCTGGAGGCCCAGTAGGATTTTCCAGGTCACTAAGGATCAGAAGGGCAGCACACAAGCAGATACAATCAGATGTGGTCTCAGCAGCAGGTGTCCCCCAGCCCCCAGGCTCCCCCAGCCACTCACGCTCACTCAGACCTTCAGTTATTCATTCCATCAATGGTTCGATGGGTCAGTTAGGGTCAGTAAAGGGACCGTAATGAGGAGATGGCAAAATACGCCGATTTAAGCAAGAAAAGGGGTTGCGGCCTTTGGCTTAATGGTTTGGTGCAGGTAAGCAGGGCTGCGGCGTCTAACCACGCTGGCTGGACAGCTTCCTTTTCAGGGGTCAAGGGGGTGACCATCGCTCAGTTTGCTGCTCAGTCCGTCACATCTGCTTTCCAGCCAGAGAAAGGGGGTTAGAAGAAGAGGCCACACTCTTACACTCTCTCTTCCTTCTACTGATTTATTGTGTTCATGTGTGGGTGTCTTGCCTGCACATATGGCTGTGCATTGTTTTTTTGTACGTGGTGCTGTGTAGGCCAGCAGAGGGCGTCAGATCCCCTGGAGTTGCCGACAGTTGTGAGCTGCCATGTGGGTGCTGGGAATTGAACCTTGGTCCACTGGAGAAGCAGCCAGTGCTTTTAACCGATGAGCCATCTGTTTAGTTTCTCTCCCTCCACCTTTTTTTTTAAAGACTGTGTGTGTCTGTGTGAGTGAGCACACATGCATGCACGCTGTGTGTTTTCTGTATATTTGGATGTCAAAGAAAGCCAGAAGGATGTGTCGGGTTTCCTGGGGCTGAAGTTACAGGTATATGTGAGCCATCTGCTCTGGGCTCTGGGAGCGGAATCTCAAGTCCCCTGCAGGAGCAGCAAGGGCTCATCGCCTCTGAGCCAGCCCTCCAGCCCCATCTCCCTCCCTTTAAAAACACGACTGAGAAATACACTCTAATTGAACATTTATCTGGATACTTGATATTTGAACCAGGTCTTGAAAGATGAGAGCCATTTGCCATGTATACTAAAGGGGACATTTCAGTTATACCAGAAAGAAAGAAAGAAAGAAAGAAAGAAAGAAAGAAAGAAAGGTAGGTAGGTAGATAGATAGATTCCCAGCAGCCTTTAATTCCAGCACTTAGGAGGCAGAGGCAGGTGGATTTCTGAGCTCGAGGCCAGTCTGGTCTACAGAGTGGGTTCCAGGACAGTCAGGGCTACACTGAGAAACCCTGTCTCAAAAAAAGAAAAAAAAAAAAAAAGGAAAGAAAAAGAATTCATTGTGATCATGTGCAAAATAAATGAATTCATATGGGATTTTAAAATTAAATTTAGGCTGGGCAGTGACGGTGCATGCCTTTAATCCCAGCACTTGGGAGGCGGATTTCTGAGTTCAAGTCCAGCCTGGTCTACAGAGTGCGTTCCAGGATAGCCAGGGCTGCACAGAAACAGCCCTGTCTTGAAAAACCAAAAAAAAAAAAAAAAAAAAAAAGAAAGAAAGAAAGAAAGAAAGAAATTAAATTTAGAAGTAGAATGTAGACTGTGTGTGTATACTTGCATACATATATGTATGTATATGTGTACATATGCCATGACACAGATGTTAAGGTCAAAAGAACAACTTCTACCATATGGGTCCTGGGGATTGAACTCCGATTGTCAGTCTTGGCAGTGAGCGCATTGATATACTGTGCTGTCTCACCAGCCTATACACTGAACTTTTTTGCAAGGCACTGAGGAAATGAAATGTTCTGATTAGGGCTGAGCAGTCTGTATGGCGAGCCGTAGTGCAGGCCGGATACTCGGGATGCTCACTCCGCAGCTGAAGCAGCTGCTTAAGGCCGCCAGCTTGAGCTACAGAGTGAGCTGGAGGCCTGGCTGCCGGGTAGTGAGCTGCTCAGATGTGAGGCAAGAGAAGGAAGGCCCCTGTGTAGCTCCATGTTTGCTGAGCACACACACCCAAGGCTCTGTAGTCTACTCAAGGTCTTAGAGGTACACGCAGACACTTGCCCACACCCAGCCCTGTCGTTGCCATCAGAAGATTGGGGTGCAGTGATTGGGCCACCGGGACTCACACGTTCATCTGTGGCCTCGGTTCAGATCTCTTTAAGGCGGGGGGCTGCTATTCCTTTGACTGCCGCAGACATTTGATGATAACTCCCAGGAGACCAAGTAGTGGCCTTCGGCTTTTGAAAGGACAGGTATGGGCACAAGACGTCCCCAGTCCGAGTACTCAGCACAAATGGGATTTATTTCCCCAGAGGAGCAAGTAGGGCGTGGGTGGTGGGAAGGCTTGCAAAAGCAGCAGCAGCAGCAGCCAGAAAAACCGCCCGACAAGAGAAGCAAGAGAGGGTGTTTCTGCAGGAGTGGAGGTTTTAAGGGGTGCGTGTGGGGTTGAGTGTGTGTGTGTGTGTGTGTGTGTGTGTGTGTGTGGTCTGCTAGGGTGAGTTGGTAACTCCTGACTGTACATATTAGCCAAAAAAAAAAAAAGATTTTTGATTGTTGGACTTTGGTGGTTTTGTCTCAGGAATGAGTCAGTGACCAAATAAGGGAACAGACCCTGAGGGCTAGCATTAGGAATGTAATGGTTTTTAGCAAAAGGGAGGAAAACGGGGCAAAAGGGCAAAACCTGTCTGCAGTGTTTGCTCTGCTGGGGGAGGGGCTGGGTTTGCCATGCGCTTATACCTGCTAGAGCCCCTTCCGCTTTAATGCCGGTGCCTCATCAGCCACTTGTCTGTCTTCCTCCTCCAAGGCGAGAGTCTCCATGGCTGGGGTGGAGGAGCGGCTCCGAGGGCAGTTGTCCCTCCCCTGGAGCAGGGTTTCTGAGGGCACAGGCTCGTCCTCCAATACCCCAGAGGAAACGGATGACGTTGACAATTCCAGCCTCAGCATCCGCTCTTCTGCTATGGTGGTGTCGTGCCCAAGGGTTGCCTCCTCTGCACTCTCCGTGGGAACTGGGACAGCACAGCCATCTACCAGTGGGACCCAGGAGGCCGACTCCTCCTCCTCCTCCGAGGCTTGCACAGGCCCGCAGCCTCCCCAGGACGGTAAGCGAGGGGGCCCGGAGCCCGGGGCCGTGCAGACTCACTTCTGTGACCCTAACCTCGGCCATCCCGCCCCTCTTTTCCTAATTCATGGTTTTCTTTAGTAACACAGGCATTCACTGCACAGTGGATGGATAAAGAGGTGGTTCGGCTCACCGCTGACTATTGATTTCTGACCACTCTCTTGCCTCTTAGGCCTTTCACCACCCCCCACCCCCTCTCTGTACTGCGCCCTGGTCAGGCCCATTTGCTAGGACAACCGCGTGGCCTTCCTCAGCCACGCTCCGTGCTTGCCTCGGGCTCATTACTTCTTCCAGGACCCAGAGAGATTGATATTTACTTTTTGTTTTTGTTTTTGTTTTTGTTTTTTCGAGACAGGGTTTCTCTGTGTAGTCTTGGCTGTCCTGGAACTCACTCTGTAGACCAGGCTGGCCTCGAACTCAGAAATCCGCCTGCCTCTGCCTCCCAAGTGCTGGGATTAAAGGCGTGTGCCACCACCACCCGGCTATTTATTTTTAAAGCTTAAAATCCGATTTTATGTGTATGAGTGTTCTGTCTCTACATACTCCATATGTATGTATATCTGTGCAATACATATGTACAGTATCCGAGGAGGCAAGATGCTTGTGAGCTACCATGTGGGTACTGGGAATCGGACCCGAGTTCTTTGGAAGAGCAAGCAGCAAATGTTCTTAACTGCTAAGCCATCTTTCCAGCCCCTGGATTTTAATTTTTTGATGCATTTTTGCAGTGTTGGACTGGAGGAGGGCCTCATTGTGTGTGTATTTATATAAAGTATTATTTTATATATTATTATGTATATTTTGTAATTATAACATACTATTTACATACATATAATATAGAATGTATATATGATAATTTATGTATATAAATAATATATATATTTCAAATTTTGAGACATCGTGTGTCTCATGCAGCCTAGAATAACATGGACCTTCCTATATAGCTGAGAATGACCTCAAACTCCCGATTCTTCTGCCTTCACCTCCCAGTGCTGGGACTACAGGACTGGTGAGCTAGCCAGCAGGTAAAGGTGCTGACTTCAAAGCCTGACAACCTGATCATGATCCTAGCTTATCACATGGTAAAAGGAGATTGATGCCCTGACCTCTACAAACACACCTTGTCATGCATGCACATGTCCATGTACGTACGTACATGTGTGCATGCACACACACACACACACACACACACACACAGCAAAGGAAAAAAATTAAATAATTTGAGACAGAGTTTCACCTGGGCTATTGCGTGGACCCTTGGCTATTTATTTTGGGATTGTATTATGCCCTTCTAGAGTGGCTTATAAAAACACATTGCATGGCACATACCTGTTGTACTTAAAAATGATTCTCTAGGCCCGGCAAGGCCTTGTGTGGTCCCTCTTGCCTGCCTCTTCTTCCTTGTCAATCACTTCTAAAGACACCCTTCATGGTACTTGGGTCCAAATATGCCAGACTTCCTGGTGAAATACAAGTTGAGGCCTTATACTTACCTGGCAGGGGAGATACCATGGTCACGAAGGTGGTTTTCCCAGGGCGAGGCTTATCCATTGCATTTCGGATGTGCTGACTCCTGCGATTTCCCTGAATGTGGAAACTCGTCTGTATAATTTGTGGTAGTGGGGGACTGCGTTCGAACTCTCCCCTTGGGGGGGGGGGAGTTGAGCCCTTTTCAACAAGAAGTCACCAGGTGGCAGGGCGGTGGTAGCGGTGGTGCATGCCTGTAATCCCAGCACTCTGGGAGGCAGAGGCAGGCAGATTTCTGAGTTGGAGGCTAGCCTGGTCTACAGAGTGAGTTCCAGGACAGCCAGGGCTATACAGAGAGAAACCCTGTCTCGAAAAAACCAAAATCCAAAAGCCAAAAGCCAAAAGCCAAAAAAAAAAAAAAAAAAAAAAAGAAGTCACCAGGCCTTGTAAATGTGACTCACTGGTAGTCTAGGCTCTGACCACTCCTTTGGGGAGGAAGGAGATGTCTGATCTAAGACAGGCATCATAAAATCATGTCATGTGACAGATCTCACATGGCCCAAATATGCCAGAGCAGCTACCCAGGGGTGCTCTGGTCTTGTCTCTCAGACTGCTTCGCCTGGGCCTACACACTCCTTCTCCCAGATGGTCCCACAGCCTGGACGGCAGTGAAACAGCCAGCCCTCGAAGGACTTGGCCAGCCGCCCTGTTTTCTTAGGGTTCCCTATTATGAAGTTGCCCTCGGTCAACAGGAAGTAGTCAAAAGAGCACAGTGCCTGACTCCTACCCCCCACCATCACCCTTTCCTAGTTCCTCATTTTTTTTTTTTTTTTTTTTTTTTTTTTTTTTTTTTTTTTTTTTTTTTTTTTTTTTTTTTTTTTTTTTTTTTTTTTTTTTTTTTTTTTTTTTTTTTGTGGTTTTTCGAGACAGGGTTTCTCTGTGTAGTCCTGGCTGTCCTGGAGCTCACTCTGAAGACCAGGCTGGCCTCGAACTCAGAAATCCGCCTGCCTCTGCCTCCCAAGTGCTGGGATTAAAGGCGTGCGCCACCAACGCCCGGCCCTAGTTCCTCATTTTTAAATGAAATAAAAAAGGAAGGACGTTAGTTTACAGGTGATTCCACCAGGCTCCTCCCAGGGACTCAGCGACAGTCTCCACCTGGTGCTTCAGGTGCAGGCTGTGTATAAAAGGATCGCCCACCAGCCAGCGCTCTCTCTGTTACCATGTGTTTCTGGACAGCCCCCCCCTCCTTCTCTGTGGCCCATCCTCTGCCCAAGTGGCTCTTCTCCTCTCTGTCTGCCCATCTACCTGTCCACTCGTCTGCCTCTACCCCTTCTCCAGGTCCTCACTCCCCCCTCCTTCCCCTAGTACATCCCCTTATACCTGATCTGTTGCTTGGTGTAATTTCTCAGGGGGATGCCTTGGCATGGACCCACCAGGTACCTCCTCACCACATTATATGTCATAATAGAAACAGCTATCATTATTGTCGATGCCCACTCTCCTCCCATATCTGTGGAGGAATATGGGAGCCTCGTGTGGTGGGCTTTGGAGGGGCTGAGTGTTACAGTGCCTGTGGGGGAGGGCACAGATTCCCTGCAAAGGCAGTAGCCATGGCATGCTACTTGTATTTGGGTCTGTTTCACAAACTTGGCATGAGTCTCTGATCAAGTCTGATTCAAAGAATTTTAATGGTAACACTTGCTGAAGCGACTCTTTTTCTATTTTCGGTTGAACACCAGCTACAGGGACATCATGGAAAATTGAGATCAATGACGCCAAAAGAAAACTGATGGAGAACATCCTACTCTATAAAGAAGAGAAACTGGACAGCGTTGAGCTTTTTGGACCCTGATGACCAGAGCACAGCTGAAGACCCTTATTCTCCACTGGATAGACCAATGTCCAGGCAAGGAAGAGGTCTTTGGCTGCCCAAGGTCTGTTGAGACCCATACAACTCAAACATCAGCCTGAAGAGAAGGAAATATGGTTTCATCAGAGCTGAGTGGCAGGGAGGGGGCTCGGGGGACCTCAGCTTACAGACACCATATCCAGGAAGCCTCCTCCACTTTGAGGCTTCTTAGTCAGAGGGCTATGAAGTGGAACACCTTGCATGTGACCCAAGGATTTGGGTGGTTTTGTGGTTCCAGGGAGCCCATGGTGATTACCACCCCAAGAGATGCTGTTGCCCCCAAAGTTCTTAGTTCTCCACAACGAACAGAGCAATCTGCAGCACCCGTGGTGTTTTTCACAGTTATCATCTGTCAGTCATATTTGCAGACAGCTTTCTGCAAATTCCCACTTCTTAAAAGACCTTCAGCCGGTGACTCCCCAGTGCTTGACTCATCTCTCAAGTTCAGGACGATGAGAGCAAGACAGTGGGCAGAGGGCTCCATGGCTTTCTCCTTCTCAGTTGGTGGTGATGTAAGCCACCGGTACTTAGGAACCGCCTGCCTTTCACCTGCGACCTCCCAGCACACCCATATTTATTTTAATGGAGATTCCAAGGTTGTATGTTATTTATAGCTAGGTGAAGAATCATGAGAAACAGTCTCATGTTTGATTCTGCTGCTAGTTAAGTCAATCACTCAGTGGGTGTAACTCAGTATCCTTGTAAGATAACCCCTACTCTGTTCTCCCTGGGGAAGAATAGAGCTACTCTGTTCAGCTCTGGCAAGGACAGGTGCAGTGGCTGTAGAAGCACTTTGAAAATGTAACTGTTCTGTGTTATAAATGAAGTAAAAGATATTTAGTTCATGTTTCTGCCATATAGAAATATGACGTGACTATATTTTTGAAAAGTCATGTGGCAAACCTTTTTGTATAACAAAGCTATTTCTAATTCACTATTTAAAAAAAATTCCACTATAGTGACAAAATAAAGATGTTTGTAATCTATCAGCTGTCTTATAATTTTGTGTCTAGGTGAATTTGTATATTGAATATATTTGACTCAAGGACTCTTGCTTTTGCTTTTTTTTTTTTTGGTTTTTTTTTTTTTTGAGACAGGGTTTCTCTGTGTAGCCCTGGCTGTCCTGGAACTCACTTTGTAGACCAGGCTGGCCTCGAACTCAGAAATCTGCCTGCCTCTACCTCCCAAGTGCTGGGATTACAGGCGTGCACCACCACGCCCGGCTCATGCTTTTGCTTTTATTTTTCTATTGTTTGTACAAGCTGTGTGTGTATGTATGTGTGTATGTGCATTTATGTATATGAATGTGGTGTGCACACAACCATGTGCATATGAAGCTCAAGAGATGACTTGGGTTTTCAATCCTTCTTCCATAAGGTTTGTTAATATTTATTTATTTACTTGTTTATTTTATTTTGCTGTTTCACAAGGCTAGCTGGCCCATCTGTCTGTGTAGAAGTGCTTTGATTGTATAGACCTTGCTCTGTACAGCTTTTATAGGACATTGTCACTTTAGGTAGGATTTTTATCAGTGGTGTCACCAGTGCAGGGACTGGGGCACTTGTATAACCCTTCATGGATGTCATTATTATTATTATTATTATTATTATTATTATTATTATTAGATTTGGTTTTTTGAGACAGGGTTTCTCTGTATAGCCCTGGCTGTCCTGGAACTCATTCTGTAGACCAGGCTGGCTTCGAACAGAAATCAGAAATCCACCTGCCTCTGCCTCCCAAGTGCTGGGATTAAAGGCTAAAGGTGTGCACCACTACTGCCCAGCTTAAGTTACTTTCATTTTTACTGTTACAAATAGTGATGGTTGCCAGGTGGTGGTGGCAGCACACATGCCTCTAATTCCAGCACTTGGGAGGCAGAGGCAGGTGGAATGAGTTTGAGACCAGCCTGGTCTGCAGAGCTATTTCCAGGACAGTCAAGGCTGCGCAGAGAGAGCCTGTCTTAAGGAAAACAACAACAACAACAACAACAACAACAACAAAACAAAAAAACATCAAGCTGGGCAGAGGTAGTGCATGCCTTTAATCCCAGCGCTTGGGAGGCAGAGGGGGGCAGATTTCTGAGTTTAAGGTCAGCCTGGTCTACAGAGTGAGTTCCAGGACAGCCAGGGCTACACAGAGAAACCCTGTCTCGAAAAACCAAAAAAAAAAAAAAAAAAAAAGTGAAGGCCAACTGAGTGGAGAGCCTTTAGTTCTGGCCCATGAGCTGTCTGGGAATGAAGGACTTCCTTTAAGTAGTAGGATAAACTCTTCTCTCTTTTCTTTACTGTTTTGGTTGTGGGTGGGGCATTTTATGTATTACAGGATGGCCTGCACTCCTGATCCTCCCCTCCAACACCTGCACAGGGCTGGGATTACAGGCTTGCCTGACACCTGGATTATTTGGTGATTAGGATTAAAAGCTTGCTTCTCTTGTGTTCTGCTATTGAGCTGCAATCATTACCTTTTCTGGGGTTGATGTGGGAAGGTTTGAAATGGGGTCTCAACTAGTTTGGAGATGACCTTCAACTCTGCATCCTCTGCTATGCCTCTCTAGATGTGGGGTTACAGGTTGACATTACTTTTTATTTCTAGTGGTGGTCTCACTCGGAAGCCTAGGTTGATCCAGAACTCATTAGCTATCCCAAACTGGCTTCCAATTCACGGCAGTTCCCCAGACTCCGCGACCCAATGGAATTACAGAAGTGAGCCACCAAGGCTGCTTCATGCCCCTCCCTGCTCCCCTCCTACCCCCGCCATTAAATTTTTTAGTTGTAGGCAGGGTCTACGTCCTCCTGCCTCGTCATCTGAGCAGTTACAGGTCAATCCAGCAGGCCTAGTTCTGTTTTTTGTGTGTATGGCTAGTCTTTCTAACCCCAGTTCTGTCACTTTCTGGGTGTGTCACTTGGTTTGTACCGAACCACAGTTTCCTGCATTGTTAAAAAAACAAAAACAAAAAAAAAGGTGTGTGTGTGTGTGTGTAAAAAAGGATGTGTGTGTGACAATGCCTGGCACGCGCGTCGGGTACCAAATGGCCCGCCCCTTCGCCCTCCGTCGGCATTTTCGATTCCGGGCCGTCCCCAGCAGGTCCCCCCTACGCTGCTCCAGGACCACGTGAGAAGCTCCGCCCCACATCGCTCCCAACCAACCAGAAAGCTTCGTGAGTCGTAGGGGCACGCCCCAGAACGTCGGACCAACAGGCACGCTCCGTCTTGCCTGGAGTCACGCCCCTCTCCCGTTGGAGCAATAGGCGCCGTCCCTGGCGCTGTCTCCGCCCCTGCCGCACGCCGGCCGCCGGCCGCAGGGCAGGTTCAACGGAGCTGACGCTGAGGCTGCGGAGTAGGCGGTGGGGCCGAGGCCTTGGGGTGAGGGCGCGGTGCGGCGCTGGGCCGGGCCAGCTGGAGGAGCGGAGGTGACTTCCGGCGCTCGGCTCCAGAGGCCAGTGGCTCCCTCAGGCCCGGGGCGGGACGGGGCGGCGGGAGCCGAGCGGCCACCCCGCCCGCGGCCCGCCCTTGGCGTCCGAGGCCTGTGGGCGCGTGCAGCCCAAAAGGCGGCTTCGCACGCGCTCGGCCCCCCGCGAGGGGCTTCGGAGGGTTGACCGTCGCGCCGGAAGCGCTTCGGCGTCTCGGGAGTGGCGCGGTGTTGACAGCTGTGCTCGCAGACTCCGGCTGCGCGTAGTTCGGGCTCGAAGCTCGGCCCGTGGGCGCTTCTCGGAGCGCTGTGGCGTCCCTGAAGCCTGCAGCACTGGGATGGGCAGACGACAGGAACGGGAAAGGTTAGTGGGGCCGATCTCCGCCGTTGCCCTAGCGGCTTCCCGGTGCCCGGGAAGGTGCCCGGTGAGGAGAGCAGCCGCGAAGGCTGCTGCTGCTGCTACAATCCTGGTCCCTCTGTCCCTGGCAGGTGCCCATGGCGTCGGAGCGGCGCAAGGTCAAGTATCACTGGGGCAGCACGTCGGAAGGGTGTCCCAGCAAGCGCAGCCGCCCCCGGGAGCCCGGCAATGTGGCCTCCTCCAGCCGGCCAGGTCGCAGGTGTGCGTCGCGTCCTCGAGGGGCCAGCAGCCCCCAGCGTCTGAAAGTCCGGCGCGGGGACGATGTGGCCCGCGCTCCTCGGAGCTCAGTCCGCCGCCGCGCCTCCTCTTCCTCTTCGGCGTCCTCTCTCTCTTCGGGCTCAGGTGCGGGTGGGGCCGCCTCCCCTGGCTTCCTGATTGCGAGCCCTCGCAGATTACTTACGTCCAAGGGGTCTCCTCTGCACCCTGCCCACTCCTCCCCAGAAGAAATGGCTTCTCTGCGGAAGGAAGCGTGTAGCGTTAAGGTACGTGGCAGTGGCATCTGGCAAACGGTGAAGTCCCTTGCACGTGGCTTGAGGGGTGGAGAGAAGAAATTGGGTGGGAAGAGAATGAAAATTAGATCTTTTTGTGGAGGGCTTGGGGTGTATTGTGTGTGGCGGGGGTCGGGAGTGGTGGTGGTGGTGGTGGTGTTCGGGGGTAGAGCTCAATGTAGAGGGAGTTTTCAAACTTGGTGGCGCTTGGAACTACTTGGAAAACTTGACAATGGTTGTGGCCTGCCGTCCCAGGGAGAGTGTTTAAAGACTCTTGGAGGGATCACTGCAACCTTCGGGTATTTGTAAACGGACGGCGTGATTGGAGGATCACCACAATGGAAGGTGGAATAATGCTCAGGAAAGAGGATGTAGAGTTTGGTCAGTTTAAGGAGTTTGCCTTTGGGGCTGGAGAGAAGGCACATGCAGCTCTTGAAGGAGGCCCCATGTTCAGAGCGCTCAGGTCATACGGTCCACAGTCACCTGTGATTCCAGCTGCCCAGGAATCCCATTCTTCTAGCCTCTATGGATATCTACATGTGCATGTACCCACAGGCGTACACTCGATTAAAAGTCAAATTAATTGTCTTTGTACTTAGAACTGCTCTGAATTGCAGCTAAGGAATTGGACTCTTAGTGTGGCTTTTCACCAAAGTTGTGGATTCCTGCGTGTTCACATTCTCTTCGGGTAGTTTGGTTAACAGGGTTTTGGGATTTTTGAGACAGGGTCTCTCTGTAGACTAAGCTGTCCTGAAAACCTCAGATACCTGCCTGGTTTAAAGGCATATGTCCCTACACCTGGCTTGGGTGGTTATTTAGTTTACTATTAGTTATCTTCGGAGATCAACTCAAGTCTAGTTCTCCAGTGGATGCACACAGCGGGATTTGTAAGTTCTTGGAGCAGATTGAGGAGTGTTTCTAAGAGCAGACCTGTTTCAGGTTTTGAGTGGATTTACTGAGGGCCTGCTTTGTGCCAGGCAGTGTTCTAGGAGTGTGAGATTCTTCAGTAACTGTAAAACAACGGTCCCCACTCTTCTACTGACATTAAAATGTAGACTTTGGAGCTCTGGTAGTCTTAAAAAGTGGTCAGGCATTGTGTATGTAGAAGAGTGATTAGAGAAAGTCTTATTTTGGGGGAAGATGGGCTGCTCCTAGGGAAAGCAACCAAAGTAGTCTAAGGAAAGGCAGTTTAAGCCCTTTCCTGATGGTTTCTTTTTAAAAGTCTGTTTAGTCTAGGTTGAATTCCACTTGTAGCCAAGGATGGCCTTGAACTCCCCGTCCTCCTGTCCTTCCCTCCTGAGTGCTGGAGGCCCGTGTCACTGCATTGGACTTGGTGGTTTCATAAATGAAGCTGAGTCTTGGCTGTTCAACTCGGAGAACTCTTTGTCTAAGTGTTTTTCTTTTTTAAAAAAAATTATTTCATGTGTATTGGTCTTTTGTTTGAATGTGTGAGGATGACAGGTTGCCTAGAACTGGAGTTACAGTCGTGAGCTGGCATGTGGATGCTGGGAATTGAACTTGGGTCCGCTGAAAGAGCCACACTAGTGCTGGTTACTACTGAGCCATCTCTTCAACCCTAAGTGTTTGTTTCCTAATCACATGCTCCACAGCTGAGTTTCCTCTTCAGCCCATGTCCCATGATTTCTCAATAATAGACTTTATAGCTTGAGCTCTGGAGGGCAAGAGGAATTTTTCTAGGTTCACAAATAATGGTGAATTGAAAAGTTGTCTTTGGCAGAGCACTGACTGTGGTTCAGATGTAGGTCAGGTAAATATGAGCCTTTGCTTTACTAGTTTATCCATGTGGGTTTTGGACAGTATCAATGTTAGATGATTGCATTTTTGACACAGAACCCCAGTGTCAGGGACAGGAAGTTTCAGGCTCAGGCTATGCTGCTGATTGCCAGTTAATTGAGGGTATGGCCTCTATCCTGTTTGAGTCTAATCCTAGCCTGGTTTTATCTTTCATGAAGGCCACTGGGGTCTCCTTTGATAGTTATACTCCTTGAGTGTTATTGTATGCCCAACATTCTTTGGGTCACGGAGCCAGGTAGTGTGTGATGAGAGGACTGGGGAGATGGCCCCATGACCTCAGGAAGTGTGGGCCTCCTTCCTTGTGACCTTGTTTGTCTTGAGTCTCAGGTGTTGTGCGCTGGCACAGCTGAAAAACATTGATGAGCACGTTTTCCCAGGCCTGCTCAGGTTGCTTATTCGCTGTCCTCCCAGCTCTGCTGCCTTTGACTTCAACAGGCACACACTTGGCTTTGTGTGCTCCAAGCTCAGAGCTCTCAGTGTCAGGACACAGAGTGTTCAAAAGGAAGATGTTTGAACATTTTATTTTATTTACTCCCTGCTGGGATTGGCTCTGGGACCTCTGTAGGGTGGGCAAGTGCTCTATCACTGAGTTGTATATCCCCTGTTGCTGTTAATAGTCCTGATGTCTACCTCACTTTGCCTTTTTGTTATTTAAGTCTGAAGTTGACTCTTATTTTTGTATTGAGAGGGTCTTACAGTTTAATTTGGCCTTGAAATCCTGATTCTCTTGTCTATTCTGAGTGCTGGGGATGGGTGTGTGTGTGTGTGTGTGTGTGTGTCCCTACATCTGCTGTAGCTGCTGCTGCTTCCTGTTCATTAGGCTTAGTGGGAAGTGACTTCATGTTGGCAAACCATCTCACTGGTTCTGCTTCTTTTATTTTTACTTTTTGAAACCAAAATTTTTATATATAACCCAGACTTACATGGAACTCAGTATGTAGTCCAGGCTGACTCATTTACAGTGATCCTCCTACCTTAGCTTAGTGTTGTGATTATAGGTGTGTGCCACTGTATTTGACCTGAGAGAGTATATTTACTTTGAGAGGAACTTAATATAAATCCTCAAGCTGTAGTGAGTGTAGAACACCCTGGATTCACAGGCGTTTTGTTTTACAGCTGGGGAGGTTTCGTGGTCCATTGCCTTTGGGGAGGGCTTTACCATGCTAGGCTAAGAGCGGTCCTGAGTGTTAACACAAACTAATCATAGTCTAGCTTATCCCCTGTGGATTCTTGGAATGAGTGCATACAGAAGATAGAATGGGGCTGAGGAGCTGGGCGGTGGTGGCGCACGCCTGTAATCCCAGCACTTGGGAGGCAGAGGCAGGCGGATTTCTGAGTTCGAGGCCAGCCTGGTCTACCGAGTGAGTTCCAGGACAGCCAGGGCTATACAGAGAAACCCTGTCTCGAAAAACCAAAAAAAAAAAAAGAATGGGGCTGGGGTGTTACCTGTGTTTCTGGAGGTGGGGAATGGATATGAGAATGACTTGGTGCACGTTGAGGTCATCTTTGGGAGAGTACCCTAACAGCAAGGTTACAGCTTGAGGAAAGAGAAATCTTAAAGGACGATAAGACCATAGGGCCAGAACTCACTTAGGATTGGGGGACTTGTGTTCCTTGGGCCAGTCCTACCCTTTGTCAGGGTCTTAGGTTTCCTGATTTTTGTAGAGGACTGGGGCTACTTCCAGTGAGAAAACACAACTGTTACTTTGTCTAATGTGAAGTGTGTAATCACTTCCCACTGCAGCTATACTGTTAAATCTCCATGCTCCCTGCTCACTCTGGCAAGAGGATGCCATGATACGTTTTAGAAGTGAATTGTAAGTAAATGACTGAAGCCGTATTATCTGAGCTTCCTACAGTAGAGTGGGGCGAAACTCCCTTCTGGGAGAGTCTCAACCTTGTTACACTCACTGTTTCCCTGGTGCTGATGGACCCACTAATGACTTGTCATTGACTAAGTGCTGCGGATAGGAAATTGCTCTTGGAACAAACCTTTGAAAGTTTCTTTTAAATTCCAGGTTGATTCTAAAGATAGTTCTTGCCGCTCTACGAACTCTGAATTTGCAACAGAAGCTGAGGGTCAGAGTGATGCTATGGAGGAACCCAGCAAGTCTCAGAAAAGGAAGAAGGACAGGCCTCAAGACCAGGGCTCAAGAGTCATCTACCTGAAGGCCATCCAGGGCATCCTGGGGAAATCCATGCCCAAGAGGAGGGGCGAGGCTGCCACCACTCAGGGGAAGGCGAGCTTGGGAGAGGATCCTAACCAGGAAGGACCAAGCAGGAAGGCAGAAGGACCAGCCAGGAGCAGGGACGGACCCTTGGCCAGGAGTGTGGAAGGGCCGTCCAGGAGCCGGGAAGAACCGGTCAAGAGTGTTGAAGAGGGACCAGCAGGAAAGGTTACAGTTACTGTCCCTCAGAAGGAGGAGCCACATACAGAGGTTAGGGTGGAGAAGGTAGAGTCTGCGCCAGACAGGAGCGGCTTCTGTGACAGAAGAGTGATTATAGACCCTGTGACGACAGCTAGCGAGGAGCTGCTGGGTGACCGAAGGACAGTCGTTGACAAGCCCTCTCCAGCCCTAGAATTTTTTGATAACTCTGATTCTCATGCAGATATTCAAAAGGTAAATGAGCACACACCAGACTTTTTTCGGTTCTGTTTTTTGGGGTTTGAATTCTCTTAATTACATATATTTGCCATTTAGTCTTTCTAGTTTGATCCCAAGAGATGTAGATGAAACTGTTCTTAGTGCTGTCCCCCTCCTGACCTGTTTCCCACCATCAGGAGGCTCAGACTCGGGCCCCGAGGAATTTTAGGCAAGAGCTTTAACTCTGACTCTAACTCCTTGGAGGATAGTGACTAAAAGCAAGACTTTATTTAACATGGACTCCAGGAAATTATGCCTCTCTGCTGCCATTCCTTTCACTTATTAATACACTTCAGATCAGCTTTTTAAAAAATACCTTAAAAATTCTACTAAATGTAGGGTGTAGGTTTGCCTATATTGAAAAAGACCAACATGATAGTGCCTTAAACAAAATAGAATTTTGATTTAAGGTTGGGTACCATTTTCTAAAGGGATTTTTTTTCTTTTGTTTTTAGGTTTTTTATTTTTTATTTTTATTTATTTATTTATTTTGGTTTTTCGAGACAGGGTTTTTCTGTATAGCCCTGACCTGGAACTCACTCTGTAGACCAGGCTGGCCTCGAACTCAGAAATCTGCCTGCCTCTGCCTCCCAAGTGCTGGGATTACAGGCATGTGCCACCATGCCCTGCTTATTTTTAATTTTTTTTATTTACTTATTTATTATTTGTGAGTACACTATAGTTGTCTTCAGACACTCCAGAAGAGGAGTCAGAGCTCATTACGGATGGTTGTGAGCTGTTGGGATTTGAACTCAGGACCTTTGGAAGAGCAGTCAGTGCTCTTAACCGCTAAGCCATCTCTCCAGCCCCTCCTTAAGGGATCTTAAGGGTCCCATCCCAACTTCAGGGATTTTGGGGCCTTCTGTCTCGATGCTCTGCCCTGCCTAATATAGTATCCATCTTTTTTTTGTTTTTTGTTGTTTTGAGACAGGGTTTCTCTGTGTAGTCCCGGCTGTCCTGGAACTCACTCTGTAGACCAGGCTGGCCTCGAACTCAGAAATCCGCCTGCCTCTGCCTCCCAAGTGCTGGGATTACCTGCGTGCACCACCAATGTCCGGCTTTATAGTATCCATCTTATAGCCTGAAATGAGGGTGCTGATAGAATTGAGTTTCTTACTTAGATATTGACCAATAGAAAGCAGATGAGATAAAAGGAAATAATACACTTATCTTTCTCTTGAGAACTTGGTTCAAAAATTGTACATGTTGAATCTTCTCACAGGTAGTTAGAAGCATCTGGAAATCCAGTAATATCTAGCTAGCTTCAAGGGAGTCTAAGAAATTCCGTCTTGAGCCCCCCAGTGTTCAATCATCAGGCTCCATACAATCTGATTGCATTGCAAAGGCCTTTGAGTCGCAAAGTTAGGTTAAATTTCTACCCTTTGAAACCTCAGAGTGGGATTAAGGTCAGTGTCAGCTCTGGAGGGGGGGCGGGGGCATTTTGCAGCCGCAGCATTGGATGAGGGAGGGGTTGCCCACGGAGAGCTGACTTGTTGCTTTTCTTCTCTGCAGCACACAGATAGAGAGGTGGTGATGGAGCAGCCCTCTTCAGGAAGTGATTGGTCAGATGTGGAGGAGCTGGCCACTGTGAGGTTCTCCCAAGAGGAACCTGTCTCACTGAAATACTCAGCAGTTCCAGAGTCTTCTTCCTTCCCCACTGACTATGTTATGTACCCTCCTCATTTGTATAGTAGCCCATGGTGTGACTATGCCAGCTACTGGACTAGCAGCCATAAGACACCTGGTTACCCAGTTGTGGGATCCAGCAGCCATGACTCAGCACAGACTGGGAAGAGCAGCCCGGATCTTCTGAGTGTTCACTCCTCCAAGTCCACAGTGAGTACCCAGAGCATCTCCAAAGGCCTAGACATTGCCCAGGAAGGTAGGTTCCAGAATTCCCACTCACTTCGGTTCTCCAGAAGTACAGAGGAGGAGGAGGTGAAGGGGAGGAGGACATTCCGAGAGGAGACACCACTTCACCACACCAGAGAACACTCATCCAGCTCTTTGCCAAGGAGCCACCGGGAGCTGAGCCTGGAAGAGGGCTTCATCGATACCCACTGTCATCTGGACATGCTCTACTCCAAGCTGTCTTTCAAGGGGACCTTTACAAAGTTCAGAAAGATTTATAGCAGCTCCTTCCCTAAGGAGTTTCAAGGCTGCATCTCTGACTTCTGTGATCCAAGGACACTGACTGATGGCCTATGGGAGGAACTTCTGAAAGAAGATCTGGTTTGGGGGGCCTTTGGCTGTCACCCTCACTTTGCACGATACTATAATGAGAGCCAAGAAAGAAAGCTTTTGCATGCCTTACGCCACCCCAAGGCTGTGGCATTTGGGGAGATGGGCCTGGACTACTCTCACAAGTGCACTACCCCAGTTCCTGAGCAGCACCAGGTACTGCTTTAGTTTGCTTTCCTTCAGATCCTTCCTTTAGTGGTTGAACTTTTCAGTAACTGTTAGTATTTTGAAACTCCTTGAATGCCATTCTTTTTGCTTTTTAATCAGCGTTTCTCTGTGTAGTCCTTGCTGTCCTTGCTCTGTAGACCAGGCTGGCCTTGAATTTAGAGAAGTACCTGCTTCTGCCTCCCAGATGCTGGGATTAAAGCATGCTGTGCCCCCTGCTCGCGCTTCGCTCGCTCTTTTCTCTCTCCTCTCCTCCTCCTCCTCCTCCTCCTCCTCCTCCTCCTCCTCCTTCCTCTTCCTCCTCCTCCTCTCTCTCTCTCTCTCTCTCTCTCTCTCTCTCTCTCTCTCTCTGTCTCTGTCTCTGTCTCTCTTACTTTAATGCGTGATTTTGCCACTATATCAAACTGGCCTTGAAACTGTGGTCCTTTTGCTTCAGCCTCCCCATTGGTAGAATTTTAAACCCTTGCCACCATGCCCTATCTTTTAGTAGAGGGTTTTGTTTTTGTTAGTTTAGTTTGGTTGGGGAATTTGCATCGTTGAAGATTAAATCCAGGATTTTTGCAAATGCTAGGAATGTGCTCTACCACAGAGACACATCCCATAGCATTTCATTTGTTTTTCCCGTTGTAAACCTAGCTAACCTGGAACTTGCTATGTAGACCAGGCTAGCTTGGAATTCAGAGAGCTCTTGGCCTCCACTCACCTAATAATAAAAGGCATGTGTCAAAGGAAGATGGCGAAGAGGCATTTTGAGACAGGGTCTCTGTGTGGTCGTGACTGTTCTGGAGCCAGCTCTATAGACCAGGCTGGCCTGGAACTCAGCTTATCTGCTTCTGCATCCCAAGGGCTGGGATTAAAGGTGTGTGCCAATGCCGCCCAGAACATCTTGAAACTTTTCTAAAAAAATCACAAGTATCTATTTAGTCATATATGTGTGTTCATGTGCATGTACATGTGAGTGGAGATCAGAGGAGTTGGTTTTCTCCTTCCACTGTGTGGGTCATGGCAGTTGAACTCAGTTGTCAGACTTGGTGGCAAGTGTCTTTATCCACTGGTTCATCTTCCTGGCCCTTATTGAAACAATTATTTTTAAAGATCCATTTTAATTTTAGTGGTGTCCATATGTGGATGAGTATAGGTGCTAGTGAAGGCCTGCAGAGGGCGATAAAGGCCCTGGGGGGGATTCCAGGTGTTTGTGAGCTTCTTTACATGGTTTCTGGGAAATCAGCTTAGGTCCTCAGGAAAAACAGGAAACACAGTCTCTCTAGCTGCCTGGTATGAAACTACTACTACTTTTTTTGTTATTTTTTTCAAAACAGGGTTTCTTTGACTAGTTTTGGCTATCCTGGAACTTACTACATAGACCAGGCTGACCTTAGAATGCAGTCTCCTACCTCTGCCTCCCAAGCGCTGGGATTAAAGGTGTGTACTACTGCTGCTCAGCGCTTTGGAAGCTTTTTATGGCTAGTGTCAGTGATCAGACATTTGCTTTCTATCTGAAAGCAGCACACTTTTTTAAAATTCATTTTCTTGTTTGAGGTTAGGTATGATATAGCTCAAGCTGGCCTTGAACTATCGCTGAGGATAACCTTAAACTTTTTAAAAAATTTTTTTGCTTTTCGAGACAGGGTTTCTCTGTATAGCCCTGGCTGTCCTGGAACTTGCTCTGTAGACCAGGTTGGCCTGCAACTCAGAAATCCACCTGCCTCTGCCTCCCAAGTGCAGGGATTAAAGGCCACCACTGCCCTGCTGACCTTTAACTCTTGACCTTGGGTCTACCTCTCCAAGTGCAGCATCATCTCACAGGTTTGGTTTGGTTTTATAAAATCAAGTATGGGGCTGGAGAGATGGCACAGTGGGTAAGAGCACCTACTGCTCTTCCAAAGGTCATGAGTTCAAATCCCAGCACCCACATGGTGGCTCACAACATCTGTAAAGTTGATCTGACGCCTTCTTCTGGTGTCTGAAGACAGCTATGGTATACTTACAATAAATAAGTAAATAAATAAATAATAAATAAATATCAAGTATGCCTGTTACAGACTATTTTTTTTTTCCCCCCGAGACAGGGTTTCTCTGTATAGCCCTGGCTGTCCTGGAACTCACTTTTTCCTGAGTAGTTTTTGAACTTGGCATTTAGGTAGGGGAAGAGTCCTTGGAGCCTTTCAGGACTTCTCTGACAGGAGTGCCACTGCCTCATGTTGTCCTGCCTCATGTCATGCCTCATCCTTCCCTGGTCCCAGGGGGTAGAGCATGTTTGCTGAGCTCCTCAGTACCTAGGAGGCCTTTGAAATCCTAGATTGTGCATTGCACAGGCAACAGGTCTCAGGACTGGAGTGTTGGGATCCTGACTGTGCAGAATTTGGCTTGCTGGTTTTTGTCTGGCTCTTTTCATCTCTGACTTGAAGTAGTCATGTGTTAGCCATGTGACTAACTATAAAGTAACTACATCTGAACACATGGGGGAAAGTAGAGTTTCAGGATAGTGAGACATGATGCTTTTCCACTCTATCTACTGAGGAATTCTGTTGTAGTTATAAACACAATAACCACAAGAAGTCTAGAGTAGGGACCTGGAGGTAGGAACTGAAGCAGAGGCCTCAGAAGAATGCTGCTGACTGGTTTACTCCCATGGCTTGCTTATCCTGCTTTATAACACGCCCTAGGACTACCATTCTAGGGGTGGTGCTATCCACAGTGGTCTGGGCCTCCCCATGTCAACCATCAATCAAGGAAATCCCCACAAGGCAATATGGCAGGGGCATTTTCTCAAGGTTCACTTTTTCCAAATGACTCTAGCTTGTGTCAAATGGACAGAACATTAACATGACTGTCCCAGTGGCACAGTTAGGTGTGCCAAGGGAAAAGGAGCACTTCACCGAAGTGTCTCAGTTGTGTAGCTGGTGTTTACTGGATGTCTGCTTGTTGCCAGGAACCCTGCTAAAAGAACTTGATAGTAACTAAGTCCCTTGTTAGATTATGAGGGGCTCAGGTCACATATAGGGTCTCAGAGTCACTGTGCTCAAGCTGAACTTGCCAGTGATATTCCAGCTGTCACTTGGTAGGAGTAGATTACTGGCTGGAGAAGGGTGGAACACACACCTTAGATGCTTCTGTCAACACGGGGCTCTAAGCTGAAGAGAGGAAGTCGCTGCTGTATTTTTGACATAAATCTTAAATTAGATGCCTGGTAAAGTGAACAGTGACCAGCAAGCAACCTGTTTGCACTGGCTGAAAGTCTTACTTTGAGGGGAAGAAGAGCCCAGAGAAGGGCTGTGTTCCCAGGTTTGGGAGGAGTCAGAACTGATGGTGTGAGCACGTAAACACTTAGCTTGGGCCACACTAGAGTTGTAGGTCTGATCACAGAACACACAAGTGGTGAGTAGCCATACGTACAGGCTGTGAAGCTTAGTTCTACTAGATACTTCCTGAAAAATGGAGAAACTAGGGGGGATGGGAAATGTAGACTAGTTCTCATTAAGTCTTTCCTTATTTTTGTCTGTGGTCATGGATTTAACTATTTAACTTCCAAGGATAAGGCTCTAGATATTTCCTGAGTACATTGCACAGATTAGCCATTAAATACTTTGAAAAGCCAAGGAGAATGGAGTCTGTTCCCCCTCACTTCCTTGAACCCTGGGTATTTGTGTTTGTCAGGAATTATTGAGGTAATAAGGATGCAAGAAAGACCTGGTTCCCTTGGGTTAAGTCTTCAGTCACTGACATGACATGTCAGCTGAGGACGAGCATTTGTAGTAGGCAAGAATGCTAGGATAAATAACATGGGTGTCCTGTTTAACCCTGCATGCTAGGGAGTTTTACTGTTTTTTGTTTTTATAATTTGGATGTGTATGTCAAGCTATTGTATATTTAATGTTGGGCTTCTCAGGTAAGTTGCAAGGGACAGTTGGTGATTGTCTTAAGAATACCTGTCAAGGGCTGGAGAGGTGGCTCAGCTGTTAAAGGCTAGGCTCACAACCAAAAATATAAGAACACCTGTCACAGATTCAAGAAAATGTGTTGTGTGTAGTGGACCCTCCCTCCTCGTGCAGTGGCTGGACTCTAGGGTTTGGGCAGATGTTCTGCAGCAAGTTTAAGAAAACAATATAGAAGGGTCAGGGAGATAGCTCAGTGTAAGAAGATTTGGTGTGCAGGCATGAGGACCTGAGTTTGGATTCTAGCATCCAGGAAAAAATCATTTGCTTTGTTTCTGGTCATTGTCCTGTGCCTAACGCGTAGGGATGCCAGTGAGATGATTTAGCGGGTAAAGGCGCATGTGGTGAAGCTTGGTCGCCTGGACCCACTCAGTGGAGAGAACCAACTCCTGGGAGTTGTCTTCTGACCTTCCCTTACCCTCCCACCCCAAAATAAATAATAAAGATGTGACAATTTTTAAAAAATTAAAGGTGGGCTGGAGAGGTGGTTCAGTGGTTAACAGAACCCATATGGCAGCTTACAACTATAGCTCCCCCCAGGGTATCTGACACTTTTAGACAGACAGACAGATAGACATGCAGGCAATGCACATACAATAAAAATAAATCATTACAAAAAAGTTATAAAGGTTACATTAGAATTATTATTATTGGCTTTTGCCCCATTTTGAGAGGATGTAGCACATGGCTTTAGATTGGTAAATGTCGTTCCTAAGTGGACATTACCAAAAGTGTCTTGTTACTGATGCTGAAGAGACAAGCATGGGCTGTGTTCTACAGCTATAAAAACTGCATCTGGGACTGTCATGTGAGAGACTTGATGAAAAAATTCTGGTGCTATTTATTCTAAACCTGGCCATAGTAGAGGAGAGAGAGACTTAACTCTACTTGTTTACTTAGAATATTTACTGAATTTTACCATTTCTACAAAATGAAGTAGAACCACAGGTATTTACTTAGAAAGGGACAGTCAGGAACTGTGATCCCTAAGACCTAGGCATTTTGTTGGAGGGTTATGTGAGTATACAACTCTTGCATAGGGACAGGTCTAGGTAGAACTTGGTTACCTCTTGAAAGTAGAGGTGAGCTGAAGGGCAGCAAATTGGTATTGTGCATTCTAGATCTCTGCCCTTGCACCCCTGCACAGTGTTCTGCCAGCTGCTCAGGGAACCAAACCTCGGGGTGCTAGGGCAGGGTTCTCAGGTTCTGGGTTACTGCTCTTTGGGTTGGTCATAGTGTGTCCCTAGGGAACCAGTGAGGATTGCAGGTTGTCGAGCAGCACAAGAGCTTTGAGGAATCGGCAGTGTAGGAAGGACTAGTAGATGGTGATCATGGTTACAATTCTATCGTATAGTTTAGAAGCAGAGAATTAGAGACAGCAGAAGTACCCAGATGTGACGGACAGAAGGGCCACTAATCAGCTGCTGTCGCTTTGTTTCTCTCAGGTGTTTGAGAGGCAGCTGAAGCTGGCTGTGTCTCTGAAGAAGCCCTTGGTCATTCATTGTCGGGAAGCTGATGAAGATTTGTTGGATATCATGAAAAAATGTGTGCCCTCTGACTACAAGATCCATAGGTTAGGAGCTGCCCTTTCAGTGGGCACTTGGCACTCCTTCACTAGCTGGATGACACTCAACGAAAGCAGTCATGCTATTTGGGTGATTTTTGAGGCCTTTTGTGATCTGAATAAGGCCTTATTACATTTTAAAAGTAACTTGAAAATTTTTTTTCTTTTTTCTTTTTCTTTTTTTTTTTTAGATTTTCACATATGAATACTTTAATTACATCATTTCTACCTCTTCCCCTGTATTACATTAAAGAAAAGTTTGTCAGTTTTGAGACAAAGGTCTTGGGAGCCTAGGTTAGCCTGGACCTCATAGCTATCTGTTGCTTCAACTTCCAGAATGCTGGGAGTACAAGGCATGCCAGCATACCTGGCTTCCTATTATGTGTAAAGTATCTTTTTAAAAGAATTAAACATTAAGGAACCACATGAAACTTTTGGTACTTGACTCTGCTTATATAGCAGTAATTTTTTAAAAAGTTTAATATCCTTTACTTAAAAATGAGCTAGAAGAGGCTTCCTGGTCTCAGCTGTGCGAGAGGCTGCTGTAGGTCCAGTAGCCACGCATACAGAGAACCTTCCAAGGTTCCTGAAAAGATAGCTCTTGTAGTTCTTTTCCTAACTCAAATTTGAAAGCTCTTTTTTTGTTTTGTGATAGGGTCTCATGTTAGTCCCCAGACTATATAGCTGAGGATTACTTTGAATTCCTGATCCTCCTGCCTATCTCCCCTATGCTGGGATTACAGGTATGCGCCGCCATACCTGATTGAAAACTCCATTTACCCAGATAGCAGTAAAAGTCCAGGCTGTTTACCTCGGTGGCAACCAGTCCTAGTGTAGGAAGCTTCCTTGCATCCCTGCACTGCATGTGCCAGGCACTGCCCCCTCTGGGGATGCCATTGGGGAGCTGTCAAAGATGGACAAGGTTATTGGGGACGGAGTATGCAGAGTGTGGGACAGAGGTGGGCATAGATCTTGAGGGAGCCCAGGCAAGGGCTCTTTAGCCTGACTAGAAATGGTCAGGGCTTGACACCTGAGTGAGGGCTTTACAGTATCCACGGAGGCTGGATCCAAATCTAGGTCTTGTCGGGTGGCGGAAGGGACTGGGCTTGCATCCACTGTGCTGTTGTAACCAGGGAGGGCTGGTCTATTCTTTCTGTCTCCTCTCCCATACTTCTCCAGCCTGTGCCATGGCTGTAGTTGTGTCAGATGGCTGCCCAGATTGTGGGGTGAAGGTGGGACTGGTAGTGTTCAATATCTGAACCTCATGCCAGCTTGGTCTTGCTGTGTTTGGTCTGGCTCCTTTCTCAGCTTGCTCTGGAGTCTGCTTGGGTTTAACATTTTCTTTTCTAGCATCCACTAATGGGGGCTACAGGCCTGGAGGCAGCTCGGGGCTGCTCTGAGGCCTGGGAGTAAGTCCTGAACTGTCCTCTCCCACAGGCACTGCTTCACTGGCAGCTACTCAGTCATTGAGCCCTTGTTGAAGTACTTCCCTAACATGTCAGTGGGCTTCACAGCAGTGCTGACCTACTCCTCTGCCTGGGAGGCTCGGGACGCCCTTAGACAGATCCCGTTGGAGAGGATCATTGTGGAAACAGACGCACCCTACTTTCTCCCTCGCCAGGTAGGACTGTCTTCAGACCGACCTGAGGCACTGAGGCGAGTGGGTGGGAGGCTGGCTGGGCCCGAGTCCCAGTGTCCTCCTGGTCCACTTTGTGCTATATAGGTGTCTCCCTGTTGTTACTCTGTAGAACCAAAAGTCCTGGGGGCTGAGAAGCTGAAGGGTAACCACTCTCTTCCAGGCAGTGGAAAGCCCTACCCTGTAGAGGGTAGTCCATGGAAGCGTGGGACCCTGCTCACCCAGAGCCCCCCATGACTAGGACTCTCCCTGCACCTGCAGGTAAAGGGGTCTCTACAGGGCAGCCCCAAAGAGGTCCTTGCTGGGGATGGGATGGGGACGCTGTATGTGACAGACATGTGCAGAAGGCACAGCGATGATGGAAATGGCTTGCTGTCTTCCAGGTGCCGAGAAGTCTTTGCCAGTATGCCCATCCAGGCTTGGCCTTGCACACAGTCCGAGAGATTGCCAGGGTCAAAGAGGAGTCACTTTCCCACACTCTGTCGGTCCTCCGAGAGAACACCAGTCGCCTCTACAGTCTTTGAGCAGGGAGCACGGGCAGGCATCTTCTGGCAAAGGTCATAAGAGCCTCATGTTTCTTATCAGTCAACAGTGGGAGTCTTTTTCTCTGGTATAAACTACTAACTGGCATGTCCAATCCACAGCCTGTGGGCTGCATGTGGCCAAGGAAAGTTATGAATACAGTTGAATAGAAGATCTTAAACTTCAAGATTTATGTATTTTGTAATTAGATTGCCTGCTTCTTACATGTGAACTTTTAGATGACTGTGTTATATTCCAGTGTTAAAGGCTGAACTCAGCTGGGAGAGAAAGTAATCAAAGGGCAGTGAACATGGCTCAGTGGGTAAAGGCACTTACTGTGCAAGCTTGGTGAACTGAGTTTGGTCCCTAGCACCCAAATAAAGGTGGAAAGAACTCCACATAATTGCTGTATGCTTGCTGTAGCATGTATGTCTCCCCAAACATGCACAGTCACAGTAATAATTTTTTTAAAAAAAGAATGTAAGTTTAGGGTTGGTATTAAGCCTGGTTTGTTGAGCTTGAACTTGGAACCTTCTTTTCTCTTTTAAACCCTCTAGGATGACCAGTGGCCTGATAGTATAGGACGGGCTCCATCTGTCTATGTCCAAGGTGAAGGATGTGTTGGAGATCTGTCAAAACTCAGCAAGCCAGGATGTTATCTTGGACCCTCATCACAAGGCTTCACTTGCTGGTTGTTGGGTGGGTGGGTACTGTGGGATGGATTTGAGGTGAGGAATAGTTTCCTACTGGCCACAAGGCTCTAGGGTAATCAGTGAACAGCAGAAAGAAACCATTATGATGCAGAGTACAATGGGATGGCCCCTCTGGATGCCTGCCCTTTGGCCAGCAGTATGAATAAAGTCACTTCTTAATCTGAGCACATGTGGATATATAATCTGGTCCCTTCTTCCCTGTCATGAAAGGAACTTCCTGAGCGGAGGTCTCCTGGGCATTCACCTTGGCTGAAGTGCCACTTTACATCACCTCTGTGGTTGCCACTGGTTCTGTCTCTAAGGTGCCTGTCTTTATGATCTCACAGCTGTGTGATGGTGTGTCCTGTGAGAACTAAAGAAAGAGGCCTTCCTGAACCCTAGAGGGGGCAGGCTGCCTACCCTCAGTAAAGTCCCTGTGGCAGGCCGCTGGGCATCTGGGGCCCCTTTTTGTATCTTATTCATAAAACACTGGGCCAGGAGTATTTTTCTCCGTTCACACTTCTCAGTCACTTTGTGTCCTCCTCCCATGCTGCCATTCCTCAAAGCTCCCTGGGGGGGGGGGGGTCATTTGGATTGCTGATGCTGAGCAAGCCGCCTAGGGTCTAGGTGAGACGGCCTCTCTGTCCCTTGGCTGCTTTCTGTGTTCTGTTTGTATTTGAGGGGCCTTGATTTGTTTGAGCAATGTGTGATCTCAATAGGTAGCTTTGTTCTGGTCTCTAGTACCTTGTAAAGGTGGACTCATTCCAGGCCTTGGAGGTGATGCTGGCCCGGCCTGGACTTTAAGGAGAACCATGTCCTTGGTCCCGAAGGATTAGGTTGTGTAGTCCAGCACTTAACAGCAGGTTCTTCTAGGTGACTGTGTCTTTGGATGGTGTACTTGAACTTGTGGAGTAAAATAGATGAGATCATTATTGCCTGCCTGGACTTTCCACTGGGACTCAGTGTCAGGTCTGGGGAATAGCTTTCATCTTTTGTCTACTTCCCTTGGGTTGACTACTTTCTCTCTGCTTCACATTTATCTGTAGGAAGAACCTGGCCTCCTTTTTGAAAGACTTGGAGTCTGCTCATTCTGCTACAGTTTTTTATTGTCACTCAAACAAGCTTTATTGTAACCATCTTTACACCAGGCCCTTGATATCTTTGAGGTTCTACTAGCCCCACTTTAGGGCATTACTGTTGACCACTACACCAAATTGGAGGCCACTTGCCCAGATTCTGCCTTACCTCTCCCAGACTTTGGCTTTCTTTCTAAAAATAGAGACACAGATCCATAACCTGCCTCCCCATCCTATGCTCATTTTGTGTATCTAGATTGTCTAAATGATGCAGGGGGCTAGTCTAGACAGCGTGGTATTCTATGCTGCTTTCTTTTATAGTGCGGTAATGAAAAACTGACCAAAACAACATGGGGAAGAAAGGGTTTATTTTACCTGGCAGATTATAATCCATCAAGGGAGTCAGGAAAGAAACTGAGGTAGGAACTTAAAGTAGAGGCCATGGAAGAACGCTGCTTAGTTCCTTTCTATGGCTTTCTTAGTTTGTCGTCATATACAACTTGAGACCACTTACTCGGATGCTAGACCCTCCCACATCCATCATGAATCAAGAAAGTACCTCATAGGCTTGCCTACACGCAGATCTCATGGGAGCATTTTCTCCATTGAGATTCCCTCTTTCCAGGTGACTTTAGCTTGTGTCAAATTGACAAACTAACCAACATACTTGGGAATGTCTTCTCAGGTGACCTTAGTTGTGTCAAGTTGACAAACTAGCCAACACACTTGGGCATGTCTAGAGGTATTGTCAACTTACTGTAAGATTAAAAGTGGCTGTGAGAACACCTGTGTTCTCATAGCAATGTCTGAAGAGTCTGCTGTCTTGGAATGAGACATCCACATTACTTTCCTGCAGACTTGTATGAGCAATGTAGCTGCTTAGCATTTGGGAAGTACATAGCTCAGCAGCAGAAGAGCAGTGTTGTACTGGGGGTGTTGGTGATTCAGTTAGTTACTATGTGGGTTTTGGGCTCTGAACTGTCTCCAGACAAAGTGGGAGGATTTATTTCACTATTACAGTCCGTCATCTTATTTTATACTAGATGGTATTTAAAATTTATCTGTATGGGGTTTTACCTGCATGTTTCCCTATGTACCACATGTGTGCCTGGTGTCCATAAAGGCCAGAAGAGGGCATTGGATCCCCTGGGGCTGGATTATAGAGGGTTTTTGTCAGCTACCATGTTGCTCTGGGAGTTGAACCAGGTCCTCTGGAAGTGCAGCCGGTGCACTTATGGACTGAGTTCTAGCTTTAGCTCCTATGTAAGGTATTTTTTGTGGGGCTTTTCTGAGTGTGTGTGTGGTACTGGGGTTGACCCAGGCTTTTCCATGCTTGTGCTAATAATAAGCAAGTTCATTACCTTGGAGCAGCACTCTACCCTTGTGCGGAGGTGTCCTTGAACTTGAGCTAGAAATGAAGGTGTTAATGCGATAAGCAGGCTCCCTTCCCCTGAGTCTCACACATGTCAGGTGATTGTTATAGGTCATAGGTCATAAATTTGTAGCAGGTTGCCTGGCTTGTCTCTCTTCCTGTTTGGTTCTGGTGGTTGTCTCTTTCCTCTGTATGCAGTGTTCTGGTGTTTCCCTCATTTTGTATTGATTTGGGGGTTTGGTCCTTAACTGTTTGAGTATTCAGCTCTAGGGAGGGAGGCTGTTGTGTTTGGCTTCTTTTGTGCTTGTTAGAACTTTTAAGCATGCACCTTTAATTGTAGTAAGTGATATACATGTGCTTTATGCGAATTGAGTTTTTTCTTTAAAGGAATTTTTTTTTCCCTCTTGAAAATACCTTGTTCCCTCTAGAGATACAGGTTCCCTACTCCAGGTATCCTTAAGTTAGAGGAATTAATAATTAACACATGGAGGAGTGGGCTTAAGAAAACTGACCTAGGGACTTGGGTGCTAGATACATGCCTGCAGTCCCAGCATTTGGGAGGCAGGAAGGTTGGTAATCCAAAGCCACTAGCCATGGGAAACAAGACAACCGTGAACAAAGAAAAAGAAGAACATGGATGTGGGCACATGTTTATAATGATGTATTTTCTTCATACTATGTCTCCTAATCATGTGCTTGGATACATTTTATTTCATGTGACCAGCTGTTCCTTTCAAGTTCTTTCCCTCCATTTGCTAAGAGTCTTCCTTCATTTCTGCTCTCCTGTGTTTTATTTCTGCCAGTTGTTAACTTGAAATTGCCCTCTCCCCACCAGGTTCACTCGATGACGTGTCAAGGAAAATGAAAAATAAAAGGACGTTACCTCCCTGGTGGAGTGCTTGTCTAGTGTATGTAGGCCATGGGTTCCATCCTTAGCACTGAAACCCCCTACGAGACCCCAGATCCTTGGCAGTTGGGCTAGGGAAGCTGTGTTAGGATGGAAAAGCCACATGCCTTGAGTCTGAGTCTCTTAGTTGTGAATCTTCAGATATTTGTTGTCTGACTTCGGGAGGGTTAATTTCTCTGAATTCCCTCATAAGTAGAACTGCTGTGAAAATGGACAGATTAAACTCATCTGAATGTACACAGTAGGATGACTGAATGGTGACTGTTAGGACAGTTGTATCCCTGTTTACCCTTGAGCTATAGATTCTGGGTTCTGCTTTGGGATGACTTGGCAGGGAGGAGGAGCTAGGCAAGTGCAAGGTCTTGGTGTGGACTATAGGGCTGGTATTCATATCCATCCCAAGCCCACATTGAAGTACCTGGTGTGTAGTGTCTGGCCAGAATGTGTTCAGCATCTGCTTTGAGTGACTTCGGGGTACAGGAAGAGAAAGGGGAAGTACTTATTTTTGGTAAGGGAAGCATCAAGTGACCAACTGTTCCTCTCAAGGTCTTTCCATTTGTTAGGTCCATTTGTTAGGTCGTGCTGCTTGTGCTGTTCTGGACAGGTGCTGTAGGTCGAAAGGGCAGCAGGGCACTGGTGCTGTTGTGTATCTTAGGGATAAACCTAGTTGATACCAGTGAGTGTTGCAAAGACAGGGGAGGGAAAATGAGAGAAGCTTGCTGCATTAGGTCTTCTACTGCTACGCTACGACACCTTGACCAAAAGTGACTTGAGGGAGAAGGGTTTATTTCAGCTCACAGGTTACAGTCTACCACTCAGAGAAACCAAAGTAGGAATTCAAGACCCTGGTGACAGGAGCTCAGAGACTGGGGCAATGCTGCTTACTGGCTTGCTGCTTCTTGCTTGCTCAGTATGCTTTCTTCTATAACCAGCACCACCTGCCTAGGAGTAGCAGTGCTCAAGGTGGGCTGTGCCTTTCCACATCAGTCATTAACCAAGAAAATGCCCACAGACAAGTTACTTAACAGGAAATCTGATGGCGGCATCTTCTCAGTTGACATCCTTCTCAGAGGGTTATAGCTTAAGTCAAGCTGACAAATGCTAAGCACAGTGCACATCTGTGTGTCTTGTTTCCAGGTTTGCCAAAGACCCCTCAGCCACCTGGCTCTGTGTGCTATGTTGTTTGAACAGGATCTTGCGACTTCTAAGCAAGTCATAGTCAGGGGTGGGGGGAGATCGGGGTGGGGGTGGGAGGGTGGGGGTTGGGGTAGGGATGGGGAGCTTTGTTAAAGGGTTCTTTGGAGGAGGGCTGGAGTGGGTCTGAGCTGTTATTTATAAAGAATTCCCAGTTAGTAATGGCAAGGAGCCGTTACTCCTCGGCAGGGGTGTGTTCGGAGTGCCTGCCAGCGTGTCCTGCTCATCTGCTCTGGGTTCTGGGTGATCCACGCCCCCCTTAAGGAGGTATGTGGCTCCTACTGCAGCAGTGTCGCCGTAGGTGGGCAACTTCTAAGTACTGGCTGTACAAGGGGTCTGGAGGGCCTATCTCTGGGATCTTCCTTAGTTATGGGTCCCATCTAATAGCACTTTTGGGACTTTGACTTTGGGACATGTTCTAAAAGATTTGCACTAAGGTGTGAGAAATTAGTGTCTCAACTGGAATTACAGCTGTAGGACTTGGGGATAAAGGCTCATGAGCTGTGAGCTGGGATTTGGGAAATGTTTTGGGGCATCTACCTGGTGTTAGGCAGTGGCCAACCTCGAGCACATGGGATCTCTGTTTTGTCAGACTTCTCCAGGAGTTGAGTGGAGAATATGTGTACCAGCTTGTGGGTATGGTCAAGAGCCATTGCCTGGCACCCGTTCTGATCACCCCAGTCAGGTTTGGCTCTTTGGAAGTTCCTGGCTTAGCTCTAATTCCCCAGAAAGCTCTGCTGTGTGGTGAACTGTTTATGGCCTCCAATTACCTTCAGAACCTCCTGACTGCTGCCATGCGGTCCTGCTGCTGTTCTGCTGGAATGAGCAAGGTTTCCTTTGGTTTCGAGCATGCCCACTGCCTTGCTGAACCTTCATTTTCCCCTTTTCTCATGGGTCACAAACTTCTAGCATGGTTTTATTTCATTGCTCCAGTAATTTTTAAGTAAAATGTAAACTTTACCATAAAGATGAAATAAATTCTCATTTTGAACATTTGTCATACAGCTTGAACATTTATTCTTAAGGCAGTAGGGGAGCGCTGGGAGTTGCAGAGGAGGCTGAGGCTGGATGTGAACTGTTGCTCAGGAGGAAAGCACAAGGGCCAGTCCTGTCAGCGGTTACTTGTCAGCTGGCACCTCTGCAAAGCAAGAGAGCAAGTCAGTCTTCTAGTACCATGTCGCATTTCATCAAAAGCAACTTTCCTTACCATGCTATGCTAGAGGCAAGCATGTCCTGATGGTGGGGTGGGTGTCACTGGCCTTGGATTTGGAAGGTGGCATTTGAGTGTGTTCTTGGATGAGTGTCCTCATATCCCAAGCCTTACTTTCTCATCTGAATGGTGAGGTATGCATGATTGCCATATTTGTGAGGAAGTGCTTAGGGGAAGAATGCAACTCGTTCTTGAGGTTTTTGCTTTTCAGACATGGAAAATGGAAAACCTTGGGTATCTTTTTCACAAAGTAAGTGTACTGAAGACCCAGGTGCAGCTTAGTGGTAGTGTGCTTGCCTAGAATGCTTGAGGCCCTGGTTTTCATCCCAGCACCTCAGAAAACCCTAAGATCCTCATGTGTCTGCTGGCATTTTCAGTGCTACTGTGGCACAGATTCCCTTAGCAGAGTTACACTGTAAAGATGCTTTAAAGCCAGATAATTTGAAATGCTGGAAATAGGCATTAGCATTACCTCATAGTTATAGAACGGAGGCTCAGATGGGGCCCAACAGCTAGCTAACAGTAGTCCCTGGAACACAGGACTGTTGAAGATGGACCTGCTGATCCAGCCCTCCTCAGCACCCTTTCCCACAGGTAGTCAGGAAGATTAAAACCTCAAGAGTTGGGATTAGGGGAGAAAATTTGAATCATTCATTAAATAGGTTAAGATCCATTTTGGATCAACTTACCTTTGACCTCTTCCCAAAGGATATCCTGAAGAAACTTCCCCAGGGCCCGGCCATGCTGCTGGTACTGAGCTCCTGACAGCTTGATGCCAACGTCGAAGGGGGCATTGAACTAGAAGGTAGGGTTGGGAGGACCTTAGGCCTCATCCTGTCTCCCCAGGGAGGCCCTGTCAACTTAGCCATCTAGCTATCTGAGTGATTTGTGAATGTAATCTTGGAGCCAGGAGGGTGTGCTAACTGGTACTCTCCTGTCCTCAGGGTAGAAACCCGGAGAGGCTGGGTGACCTCTGTCACAGGTGATAGTCAAGGACTTAGAAAGGAGGACTTTGCCTGAAATCTGCTCAGCCCCAAGTCCTTGCTTAGCATGGACACAGACTGTCGGCTGTGAGGCACCAGCTAGACTAGGCTTCTGCCGCAGCTGGCAGCCTGTTCCTCTGTAGTTTTTGGCCTGGAATTAGTTTTAAGTGTCACACTTCCTGTAGAGCAAGGGTTTGAGAAGGTGCCTAGGTTCCAGAGAAGGTCAGAGAGCAGTTAGTGATCTTGGCATTTGTCCCTGACCAGGGAGGAAGGTGGGGGAAGGAATATGGCAAACCCCAACCCAGGGAGCCTTGGCCGAGGGCATTGATCTTTCAACTTGTGTTTCTTATCTACAAAATTTAGCAAATGATGCCAGCTTACTTAGCTTACAGGACCTTGTATAGAGAAGTGATTCAGGATCGAGGTAGAACAGACTGGGGTGTGGCCCCTGCAGCACGCCTACCTGGGGATTATGAAACCCTAGGTTGTGTCTCCTGCTTCCCAGCTTATCAAGGCTGCTGTGTTTGAAGATGAAGTTGTTGCATGCAGACATAGAGTATAGGGACTGGCACTGTCAGGTGCTGCTCCAGTTCCCAGGGGCATCCTGGGTGAGCTGCTGAGAGGCACCTATGGTCCTTTTATTCCCTTCTCCCAATCCAAAGCTGTTTGTTTTTCCTTAGCCCATCCAAGGTTCTTCAGAGTAAGCCCCGCTCCACGTGGGCTGGCCAGCCTGGCCTGCACTAGCAGCCCTGAGAGGCCCCCAGGACACACAAGGCTTTCTTCTGTTTCTGTATCTCCATCAGTGCTTCCTGGCTCCTTGTGACCCTCAAAATCTGCTTGTCTTGTCTTTGCTGCTCATGGCTGCTGCTCCCTTGCTTGAAACAGTTACTGAACATTTTGGTGTCGGGATGGAGCCCCTGAGCCCCCTGTTAGTGCTGGACTCTGATCCTCGAGCAGCCTGAAAGCCAGCACATGGCTTAGCCTCCACACCCCAACCCTTTACAGGAACACGCTGGTGCCTGGGTACCAACCCTGATCTCCAGCTCCTCCTCTGCCTCTTCAGCTTGTCCTCTGTCCTCTGGGTGCAGCCAGCCTTCCAGAGCTCTCGGCTGCAGTTTAGCTGGTGGCTTCTTGGATTCCTTTCTCTGCTGGAAAGGAAAAGAGGGTCCTTCCTTCTTTCCTTCTTTCCTTCCTTCCTTCCTTCCTTCCTTCCTTCCTTCCTCCCTCCCTCCCTCCCTCCCTCCCTCCCTCCCTGCCTTCCTTCCTCCCTCCCTCCCTCTTTCTGGGTTTGATTTTTTGTTATTGTTGTTGTTGTTGTTCATTTGTTTTGTTTTTCAAGACAGGGTTTCTCTGTTTAACAGAGCCCTGGCTGGTGGGCAATGGTGGCGCACACCTTTAATCCCAGCACTTGGGAGGCAGAGGCAGGCGGATTTCTGAGTTTGAGGCCAGCCTAGACTACAGAGTGAGTCCAGGACAGCCAGGACTACACAGAGAAACCCTGTCTCGAAAAAACAAAACAAAACAAAACAGAGCACTGGCTGTCCTGGACTCACTTTGTAGATCAGGCTAGTCTCAAACTCACAAAGGTCCACCTGTCTCTGCCTCCTCAGTGCTGGGACTAAAGGCATACGCCACGACATCTGGCTTCTTAAAATTTAAAATTAGGTTTTGTTTTTTGGTTTTTGTTTTGTTTTTGTTTTTGTTTTTGTTTTTTGAGATATAGTCTCACTATGTAGTCCAGGCTGGCCTTGAACTTGAGGCTCACCAGTCTTCATCTCCCAGTGCCGGGATTACAGGTGTGCACTACCATTCTTGGCTGAGTTTTTCTCTTTAGGATCTTGAATCTGCATATCCTAAGAGCAGAATTGGGCCACATCCAGAGGCCCCTTTTATGTTACTAGATGATGTGAAGCCCAGATAGATGGAGCTACTACTGCTGGTCATAGGGCTGAACAGATCATAGATGAGGATAGGTGTGGGGCTTCGGAGACAGACTTACCTGGGCTTTCTGGTGCTCTGGGCTCAGGAAGCTGGAACCTGCCACGGCCATGTCCATCCAGAGCATGCTGAGGAGTAGCAAACTGCAGATGGTCCCTGAAGACAGCATGGTCGTGGTGGTGAAGACAGATGACCTAGGGAGAGAGGGTCTTCTGGTAGCCCACGCCATCTCCATGTTCTATGCCTTAGAGTTTGCTCAGGTTGAAATCCAGCAAGCTTCTAGAAGTAAGGATAGGACTGCTGGATGAAGCAAGGTTCTCGTCACCCTCTGACAAGGGTGAGAGAGCAGAAGGCTGACCTCTGCCTAGTCTGAACTGTTGAGGCAGAGCCTGATGTGCTGGAGGGCTGTCAGTGTCACTTATCCTGAGCCCTCAGGAGCCTGATGACAGAGCTAATTAGGCTGGCCGAGGTCCACTGTCCTTTTTGTTCGGTGAGCAGCTCACTGACACTCAGAAAGTAAATGAGCGGCCAGTGCTAAGTAATTTCGACCCTGGTGAGCATGCATGTTCATGCATACACATCCATATACACATACACAGACAGACAGCAGAGAGCACTTACCTGGAGTGCCTGGGGATGTGGTGCCCGCTGGCTGGCTGCTCCTTATATAGGAAGCCTTGTGTTTGTTCACATCCGGTAGCCTCATCTCTTGAGGCTGTGTAGTTTGTGTGGGCAGTATTGCATTCCTTGGGAACTAAGTACTCTTTCCCCCTCACTGTTGCAGAACAAACAGTGGAGGACAGGTGCCAAAGCCAGGACATTTGGCTTTGTGTGGGGCACCAGCTCCTGATTTCTCAGGGTCCCCATGCATGCTTGGCCCTGGTGGTAGCTTGGCAGGTGATCCCTGAGGTCTTGCTTAGTTGTGATATGACCTTGGCTTGCCTCCTTCCATGTGAGATGATGTTGCCACCAGGAGAAGATTTTGTCCAGTTTTGCCTTGCCACTGAGGCTGTCGTGGCTTCCACACACCGATCACATAGAGACCTGTTTCTGGGGTGTTCCTGAAAATGAGCTAAACTGCAGTCCCTAGGAGCAAGTCTTGGGAAATGTGCACCCAGTGGTCATATTTTATTGCTTGCCTGTGTCTTGCTTGGTCTTACTGGTTGATTTTGTTTTGCAATGTTGGGCATAGTTCCTAGGGCCTTGTTGTATTTTGTAGGCATTTTTTACTGAGCCATACTCCAGCCCATTCTGGTGTTTGTTAACCTGGCAGCTTGCCTCTGTTGTCTGGCAGGTATCAAGGCTCTAGCACAAGGAATGCCCATTGTGGAGCTCAGATGAGATAGACCTGGTATAGGAGTCCTGCAATGTAGTTTTGATAGGAGACAGTCCTTTGGATACCTTCCTGTGATGCTCTTAAGAACAATAGGCAGGCAGATCTCTGTGTGAGGCCAGCCTGGTCTACTGAGTGAGTTCCAGGACAGCCAAGGCTAACAGAAACCCTGTCTCAAAAACAAGAGAATGAAAAATAGGAAGGCTCAAGGGTGGGGCCTGTATACAGATGTCTTTCTGGGCAGTGTAGGCTCCTGGCTCCTGAAGCACTCTTTCTGACCTGTCCCTGCTGCCACAGTGTTTGTGACATTTCAGTGGCAGGTTACTCTGGGTGTTCAGTTAAAGGCTGTTGACAACAGGACAAATGAGCCCCATGATACCCTGCCCTACTGCGAGGTTTTGGAAGAGATTGCGCTCTTGTGGGAACTCTTGGTGCAGGTGAGGCGTGGGCTGAGTTGCAACTCTTGTGAGAAAAAGACCATCTGGCAGAGGTAGCTGAAATCCCAACATAACTATATTACCAGCTGTCTTCATAGGCCTGTCACCCACCCGAACTTAGAAACCGTTTGTCCCTGCGGCCCAACAGGCAGAAGGTGAGGTGGTGTGGAAACAATGCGACCCTCCAGTCTGAGGACAGAAGGCCTGTGCATGGTGACCAGGCACCAGCTGAGATATGAGACTTGTCCCCTTGGCCGCTGGAAGCCTTTGGAGACAGGAGGTGCTGGTGTTGATGTTAGATAAGACTACAGATGAACAAACACAGTTGCTAACTATCTAGGGACAGAGTTGGAACTCTCTACTCACATACCTTGCCATCCAGAGAATAGGTAAGCAGGGGGGATGGTCTGATGATGGGAGAATTGAGGAAAAGGCACCAGAAAATATCAAACGACCTGCCCATAGCTGTGGAAGAAGAGCTGGGAAATGTACCTTCATCCTATCAGTAGGAGCTTGGGAGGGATGATATGGCCCTAGAAAGGACATCCTCCCCGTTCTTAATAAAGCCAAGACCAAAACAGGTGGACTAAATTTCAGTGTGGTTTATTCGGGTTCTCCAGAGGAACAGCTGACAGAATGAACATATGTGTATTACTTTACCAGAGTGATTTACAGGCCAACAGTGGGTGTCTCCTGACAGAAAGGCCAAGAAGCCATTAGTGTTCATTCTTGATGTGGGATGTCAGCTGGTCTTTAGTCTACATTTGAATCCAGAAGTAGGTTTAACACCAGTGAGCAATGCTTTGGCCAAGGGATAGATGAACGTGAGAGTGAGAGTGAGGACAAACAGGCAAAAGCAGTCGCTCCCTTCTGTGGCCTTTGTATGTGGGCCGCCATCAGAAAGCCCTCACAGGTGGGCCTAGCTACTTGGGTTTTAGGTGACTCCAGATGTAGTCATGTTGACAACCAAGATTATTTACATCACACATATATGACCATATTTAACTGTTATGTCCAAAATATTTTGTTTTAATGGGTGATTAATCAGTTGTTAATGCACTCTTTTGTAATGTTTTGGTCCAGCGGGTATTTTGTTCTGAGTCTGTTCCACATGTTCTGCTGTCCAGACTTCTGGGCCTGCAGTGTTATTGAAGGATCCTGCTGGCACTCTTCGGTCTCCTTTCAAAGCCCAGCATATCCCATGGGCTCTCCCGGCTAGTGCCAGCAAGGACTAAAGCTTGCTGGCTTTTGGGAGAGTGCTCAGAAGTGTAGGATTTTCAAGTCTCATCCTTAGACCTGATACCAAAGGTCTTATGCGTAGCCCTGGAAGCTAGTTCAACAAGTGTCCTCGGTAATTGTCTTGTTATAAAAAACCATTTTTTTTTCAGGCTGGAGAGATGGCTCAGCGGTTAAGAGCACTGACTGCCCTTCCAGAGGTCCTGAGTTCCAGTTCCCAGCAACCACATGGTGGCTCACAACCATCCGTAATGGGATCTGATGCCCTTATATACATAAAGAAATAAATCTTAATATTTTTCCTTTTTAGATTTTCATTAATTTTAATTATGTAGGTGTGGGTGTGTGTACTTGTGGGTGCAGATGATAGAGCAAGATTTACCTATGGGCTTCTGAGATGTCAACATTATTCAAGTTTCCTAAGACCTTGCACTAATTTGTTGTAATTACCAAAGATGACTGTCTAGTCTGGACTCACGAGTAGTTACTGCCTTCTGAGTGCATTTGCAATTATTTTATTACCTGGATAGGACATTTGCATAGGGAAGGCAAGAGATCACTACGTGGGTTTCTTTTTCTTTACTAATTTTCAAAGTTAGGGTTGACTCATGCTTTTCTTAACACAAACTCACAAATTACTGTACATGGTGGCTTTTTACCTTATCCGTTCTGTCTAGTGCTTTTAAAACTGACTTTGGATGCTTTTGAAATGACCCCAGTTTTGAATAACTTTCTGTTCAGTACATTGTGTGCATTTCCTTCTCAGACCCAAAATCAAAAGTGTTTGGTTTTGGTTTTCTTTAGTGGGAAGTGTGTGTGTATGTACGTACATGTGTACACACAATGGTGGAGGTCAGAGGTTAACATTATGTGTCTTCCTCAATGGTTCTCTGGTTTAATTACTGAGGCAGTCTCTCACTGAATTGAGAACTTGAAATTCAGTTTGTCTAGCTGGTCAGCTTCTCTGGGGTCCTGTGGCACCACACCTTGGGTGTTAGGACTTCAGGTGTGCTGCCGCTGCACCTGCCCAGATTTTATGGAGATGTTCTGGATGCAAACTCAGGTTCTCAGGCTTTTGTGGCAAAGTCTTTAACTATAAAGCAATCTGTGCCTGGGAACAGATATCTGTATCAGGTATATTATTCTGAGGCTTCCTTCCCTCAGCAGAGATTAGAAGTGCAAAATTTAAAAATGCATTGTGTGTGTGTGTGTGTGTGTGTGTGTGTGTTTATGTGTATGGGCATACATACAGCTTGTGGAAGTTATATCTTATGAGTCAGTTCTCCTTCTACAGATGTGAAACCCAGGAATCAAACTCAGGTTCTAAGATTTGTCAGCAAGTGCCTTAACCTGCTGATCCATTTTGCCAGCCCAGAACTTTGTGTACTTTTAAAAGGAAAAATATTAGGCTGGCGAGATGACTCCTGGTTAAGAGTTAGTAATGCTCTTACAGAGGACTTGAATTCATTCCCGGTATCCATGATGCATGGCTGGAAACCAGTACAACTCCAGCTCCAGGGAATCCAAATGCCCTTTTATGGCACTTGCACTCATGGCTATATAATTGAAGCCCAGACACATACCTGGGAGATCCAACCCCAACCAGCTGAGTGTAATTTTTGTATGTGTTGGGGGTTTAAGGTCCATAAGTTGTTTTTGTTTTCTTGTAGGAACAAATAATTACTGGGTAGAATGTGATATAAGGATGGTTCATATGTTCTGTAAATGTTCTGAGATCTCTTCTGTTACTGAATAGGGATTGAGATGTCAGACTAAAATTGTAGATGGTTTCTTTGCAGTATCTGGAAATTCCTGTTAAGTGCAGTCACATCTTGGATTGTTGAGTTTTCTGAAATTGATCCTTTTATCATGTTCTGGTGTCTTTGATGGTATTTCTCCTTCTAAAGCCTGTTTTATTTGACAGAAATAGACACTTGATTCCTTTTGATTGCTATCTAATACCAGTTTTCAGTATTTTTATTATTTCTTCCCTTTGTGTTTAAGGTGGAGCTAATAAAGTCTGGCCTTACTAATTTAGAGATGATGCTCATCACAGCCTGGCTCTCTTCTGCCTTAGTTGGGATTCTGGCATATGCATGCGTTTGCTTCTCCTCTTCCTTCTTGTTTTGGATGGGGAGACAAGGACAACTTCTTGCTGTTGTTTTCAGGCTGATTTGAACTGCTGGACTCAATTGCTCCTCCTAAGGTCTCACTGTGAGTAGTTGTAATTATTGATGTGTGTACTGTACCCAGCTATGTGACTTGATAGTTTGTGTGTATGTAGGTATGTGCAGGTATGTATACATACCAGAGAATGGCATCAAATGCTTCCCTTATGTCTTCCCCACCTCACACTTTTATCTTTTATTATGTGTATGCATGCATGTCTATGTATGGGTTTGTCTGGAGGAGTTATGAGCTGTCTGGTGTGGGTGCTTGGGAGGAGAACTCTGGTCCTCCGCAAGAGCAGTGTGTGCTCCGCACCCCCCCAGACAGGGTTTCTCTGTGTAGCCCTGGCTGTCCTGGAACTCACTCTGTAGACCAGGCTGGCCTCGAACTCAGAAATCCGCCTGCCTCTGCCTCCCAAGTGCTGGGATTACAGGCTGGAGTGTGTGCTCTTAACCACTGTGCTCTCTCTAGCCCTTCACCTTATTTTTGACACTGAACCTGTAGCTAGCCAGTTTGGTTAGACTGTCTGCTTAACATGTCCTCAGGACACTCCTGTCTCCATCTTCCCAGGGTTTTAAGTAGGTTCTCTCTAAGACAGTATCTCACTGGCCTTGAACTTACTATGAAATGGCTTGGACCCTTGATCCTTCTACCTGTCTCCTGAATGCTGGAGACAGGTAGGTGCCACCATACCAAGCTAGAAACATTCATATCTAGAATGTTCCCTAAAGGCTTCTTACCAGCCTGTGGTCCTGATGAGGGGGGTTATACCCTTAAAGAAGATCCTGGGGGCCCTGTCTCTGTCTATTGCTTTTCCCTGTCATGAGGTAACAGGCTTCTTCCTTAGCCACAAGTGCCCACCGTGATGTAATAAACCATAGCCAAGGAACAGTTGAAACATGAACTCTGAAAACTGAGCTAAAGCAGTTATCTTGTTATTTAGGGCATTTATTATAGTAATAGAAAGCTAACAATTTTAAAGACACTTTTAGCAGATATGGAATTCTAGTTATCTTTAACCAGGTATTTTTTGCTTTGTATGATTTCTGATGAAAAGTTGGCTGTTTTATGTGTGCTTGTGGATGTAGTATGTCTCTAAGTGCCGCTGTAACACTCTGAATGGTACCCAGTTGTTGTGGAGCATGAGGATTTTAACTGTAAGTATGGAGAAACACTCGGCTGTCTCTTCAGATTTCCTCTCCAGCTGTCCCAGGCTGGGTCACATCATTGAGTCTCAACCTCCTTTTCTTGTCCTTGTTTGGTTCCTTCTGAGAAGTTAAAATTCATACATCTTTCTAACTGTATTGTCTAATCTGTGTACTCCCAACTGGAGTATATTCTAGAAATTCCACTTGGTGAATTTTTTTAGGTATTTTTCTCATTGTGTTCACTTACATTCTTGAAAATATAATAGCTATTTTTAAAGTCCTTAGTTGCTAATTCTGTGGTCTAATTAAAAAAAAAAAAAAAAAGCCTTGTTTTCTGTATTCTAGGCTAGCCTGGAACTCAGCGTCCGTCCTCCTGCCTTATATTCACTCTCCATCCCACCCTTTTTTCTGTATCCAAGTATGAACCCAAGTCCTCACAAATGCTAGGGAAGCATTTAACAGAGCCAAGCTCAGGTATGTATAGTTTCCACTCTTAGTTGAGCCATACTGTCCTTTTCGTACACCAGGCCTGATACCCGGAAGCAAGATATTCTGGGGTTTGATTTGAGGCTGCATTTTTTTATATTTTCAACCTGTAGGTAATGATCCCTGGGCGTGGGGGGTGTGTGTTGCATATCAGATATTTGTGATTCCTAACAGTAGCAAAATTAGTTATGAACTAACTACAAAATCATTTTATGGTTGGGGGTAACCACAACATGAACTGTATAAAGGGTTGCAGCATTAAAAAGATTGAGAACCGCTGCTCTAAAGAGTGTTAGGCTTTCTCATACTGTCAAACTACTAAGGCTTTTGTCAAGGCTGCTTGGCTTCAAGAACAAAAAGTGGATGTGGTGGTATATGCCTTTAATCCCAGCACTCACCGGGCAGAGGAAGGCTACTAAGCTCAAGGCCTTCCTTGTCTCCATGCTTATTCAGCTGCAGGATAGCCAGAGCTACATAGACCCTGACTCAAAACAAAAAAAAGCAAACTTCAAAGTTAACTGAAGGTGTACTGGTATGGTGTACACTGCCACTGACAGGATAGCGATATGTAGCTCTGTCTGTCCTAGAAATCACTATTGCTGGCCTTGAATTGTGGCAGTCCTCCTGCCTCTGCCTCCCCAGTGCTGGTATTACAGGTGTGCCAACCATGCCTATCCCCTTTCTTAGAACTTTCCCCAGTGTAATAGTAGTAAGTTGTTCTATTTACTACTCTCCTGTGTGGACTCCAGAGATTGAACTATTGTTCTCTGACCACATAGAACTACCCTTCCAATCCTAAGCTCTTAAGGTCATAATTTCACTTACTGTAACTCCCTATCACCTCAACTGGTCCTGAGAGGCGTAACTATAACCCTTCCTGCCGTGGGACACATCACATCACTCTGTTGAAAGCAGCAAGTAGCATAGGAAGCCAGGCTTGTCCTTAGGCTGACAGACTTGCACACATTCTATGAATTGATCAGCAGAAGAAAGGTCTTTCCAGCCTTCTTTTTCTCATGGACATCATGGAAGAAAGGAGGTTGTGGTTTCCATGTAGTTTCTGGAGGGCTTGGGTTCTGTGGAGTGACTTGAGAGACTGTGGGAAAGTCCTGGCAATCTCATTTCACGTCATGTTACAGCAAAACGACTATAAGTACAGTAGTTTAGTTTATGAAAAGTAAGAGATAAATGGAGTGAGCACAACAGGTTGGCTTTGTGGTTCTCCTGAGGTGACTACTACCTTGGTATCTACCTGAGGGTTCGGTGTGAGTATATATACTTTTGTGGCCAAGAAAAACAATACCCCTCCCTCTGGTTCTGCAGCAGGTTAAGACCAAGTTTGGGGTGCAGCAGGCCAGAACTCTAATCGTGGCTTTCTCCTTATCAAGTGGGGAAGTCTTCAACCTCTTCTGCCAAATTCTTAGCTGAAATACAGCGTGAAGGTTTACTAAGAGCAGGCTTCAGTAGGTGGCTGCTGGTTCAGGCAAGAGTTCCCGCCCCTGCTGGGAGGAGGTACATGGCTCATGGTCAGTTAGCATCAGAACTTGGCTTCCCATAGCACGCCACCTGTTGGTCACCTGTCTACATGTGTCAGCATCTCACTGTTTAGGACAGAGGCCATCAATCCCATCCCAAGGAGCAGGTATACCCAGAGGGGGCTCTTCGAATTTGCAGGTGGAGCTCCTGTTTTCATACTGGGTGGGGCCTGGAACAAGGCCTGCCCAGATGTTTACAGTAGCACAATTTGGGCAGAAGCACGGTGTGGATGACAAAAGTTTCTATGCAATATGGTTTTATTAGCTTGGAAACAGTCTGAACCAAAAGATAGTTAAAAATGGCCAAAAATATTTAAAAATAATAGTCATTTGTTCCTTACATGAATACTTTCAGCTGGACATTAAATTACTAAACACATGGAATCCCAGTAAGGCAGGTGAACACCCAGTGTTGCATGTGTAGGCACTCCTGGGCGTGGAATCTTGGTAGCACTGGGACTCTTCTTCCCAGTTGTTTGGAGTTTGTTCCAGAACAGGTAACAGGAAGACCAGGCTGCCTGTGTTGTCACTGCTCGTTCTGTTGGCCCTCTGTGATGGAGGCTGACACAGAACCCTGGCCCTTGTTGACATCACTGATGCACACCCACTGTCCGTCCACCGACTCTTTCCACAGGGTCACCTGCAAGTTAGCACACAAAAGTCACAGGTCTGCCTGTTCTGCACCTCTCCAGCCGCATCAGTGCAGACACAGGCAGAGGGAAGGCATTTACCTCCACCACACTTGCTCAGAATGCAGAGGAGGACTAATCCATATTCCATAGGGAGCACTGCTTTAACGAGAGTGACAGAGCAAGTATGTGGCTGAGAGCAGGGCAGGTTGGGTCATCTGTGTCACCAAGTGCAACAGCACAAGCTAGACAGGACACTATTATATGAGGGACTATTGTAGAGCAAAGACCTGAAAAGGTCTATCCCTGGAAAGAAACTGAGTAGTAATTCTCTAACAACACTGTCTGTGGCTCCTCAGGAGTGCCATGTGTGGCTCTCCTGTACCTGTTACAGAAGCAGGATCCTTATTTCATACGTAGGGTGAGAAATGGCCTGAGAAGGCAGACTGTAAAATGCTTCAGGAATGCCAGTTAATATCAGGTACAAGGAAATAAAGGTGGATGACCGTCTTTGGGATGGGGCCTGCAGGTCTGTTCTGGAACTGCAGAACAGAAAAGGCTACATGCAGAGGGTGTTAAATGTTCGTACTAAGCCAGGCAGTAGTGGTGCACGCCTGTAATCCCAGCACTTGGGAGGCAGAGGCAGGTGGATTTCTGAGTTCGAGGCCAGCCTGGTCTACAGAGTGAGTTCCAGGAAAGCCAGGGCTATACAGAGAAACCCTGTCTCGAAAAACCAAAAAAAAAAAAAAAAGTTCATACTTCTCTCAGCAATGAACAATGAATGTTCTCTGTGTTAACTTTAAAAAGGGAAGCCATTATGCTAAATGAGATAAGCCACAAAGGGACAGAAAGAGTGGGTAGCGAAGGAAGCCAGTTTAATGAGCACTGAGTTTGTTTTACAAGCTCAAGAATTCTGAAGATCACTTTGACAGTATCAACACTCAGCGCTTAATGTCTCTTTTACCAGTTCAGAAGCAGGAGGTGAACTGTCCTGATGCTTAGGAAAGAGCCCAGACTCTCCTTGCAGAAATCGGGCTACACTGCAGCTATGCAACCAAGTCCTTCCTGTGTTGTACAGGACAGTACTTCGGAGGGTTGAAGAGACTGAGATGACTCAGATCTACCTCTATTTACTGTACATGCCAACAGGTGAAAAACCATTAGGGCCTCTATGCTTGCCCTGGAAGTGGGGTATACCTTATTGTCTCCACCTGACACGGCCAGGATGTTTGCTGTGATGGACCAGCTCACGTGCCACACGACGTCATTGAACTTGTGTAGGAGTTTAGGTGACCACATATTGCCTGAGGCATCATCGCAGGTCCAAATAAACACTCGACCATCCTAAGGAAAGAGACATCAGGAGATGGGGGGTACAGCACTCTCTGCAGGGAGAGTTATCTGTACCAGCAGAGCGGGAGGGAAGCCACATTAAAGAGTCGGCTCCAATGTCCTGCTTCTGGACCTTTCACCCTAGACATATCTCACAAATAGGCTGGGGCTCTGGATTCTGTGGTTTCAGGGATGAATCTAGGATACTGCTATAAATAGTCTGTTTTTCGTCCTGGTGTCTCATGTGAACAGGAACAACCATTTTACAAACCACTGCAGAGATGAACCAAACAAATGAACAAGAATGTCCAATAAAAACACTAATGGACCTGAAGTCCTTGTCTCTTATTTCTCATCCTAGTGATGACAGGAAACAAGGGAAGGATGACTAGAACATGGACACAAGGCACCTCCATTCCTCCTACGTGAGGGTCAGCAGGGACCAGAACTTGGCTCCAACTCTCAGGCTACATTGGGTTCCCCTCACTGTAAGCTGGCCCTACAGGGTCCTCCTGTTTTCTGCCCAAGTCTAATGATGCCTACTATCCACCTTTTACTCTGGGCAGACTGGGAAGAACTCACTCAAGGGTAAAGGTGGGGGATGCTCTTATGGGGGTAGGGGGCTGACCTGAGAGCAGCTGGCAATGGTGCTGGTGGGCAAGCCAATGGAGGGGGCCCAGGCAACGTCTCGGACCCAGTCGCTGTGCGCCTCTAGCTTCTGCTCCTCCTTCCACTGGCCATCCTCCTCTTCCCTGCAGAGGAGACCAGAGCAGGAATACAATGGCTGGCTGGCAGGCATTCCCATCTCGGGTAAAGGGTTCACCTTTTATGGTTTCTTCAATGAAACTAATAAGTAGAATTCTACTTAGCTTATCAACCTGCCCATAAGGTCCCCAGGAAATGCCCTTTCATCCATAGCTCCAAAGTTTGGGGAATACTAAAGTGCTTAGAAAAAGAGCAAGGTGTTTTAGAAAGGAAGTCCTAACAGACTGAAAATAGTCTGTTCACTGTTAGGGAGAAAAGCGATCTTGCTTCTTGTACGCTGTAGCTGAGCAATGACCAGCAGAAGAGATGTCCATACAACTCACTGACCTCCACAGCTTGATGAGGTTGTCGCAGCCACCTGATGCAAACTTCTTGATGTAATTGGGTTTCTGCCCTGATGGTTGGTCTATAAGGCTTCCAGGCACCACAGCTGGGGCCCAACTGACAGCATTACAGCCAATCTGCAGAGGGGAACCTGTGATGATGCTATGTTCTTTTTCCTTTTTTTTTTTTTTAACAGAGCTGAAGACCGAACCCAGGGCCTTGCACGATGCTATGTTCTTGCATAGCAATAAAATAAACTTTCCATGCACTCCTGGTGATTTCCCTCTAGTTATCAGGACTTGGATAATAGCACACAGACAATGTTATGAGCAAGAATCAGGCACTGATGGAATAACCAGCATGGGAGGCAGGAGGGTAAAGGGACATGAGACAGCAAGATTATTGACCACTGGCCAACCAACCTAGCCAAATCTATGCATTTCATATTAAGTAAGAGATCCTGTCTCTGAAGAGCTTGGGCCTATACAGTCACCCGCACTTACCCATACTACTAACACACACAAACACACACCAGTAGGGGTTAGCCTTAAAGGCAAATATTAGACCAACAGACTACTCAGTAAAACCCCTCAGGGCCAGAAAGGCATAGAGTGGTATGTTTCAAGTCCTGAAAGAAAATAACAGGACTATAGTGCAGAATCAAGAGAGAAATGAGCATAGTCCAAGGGGACTTGGCCTCAAAACTAGTGCTTTGTGAATGGTGGAGAGTCCTGTACCAGAGGGAGGAAGAAAGACTACTCTCAGAGCACACAGAAGAGTAAATATCACTAGAAATAGTAGACTGCAAATGAGGTACAGCAAAGGAACATTAACACAACAGTCATCAAACCACAAAGATAAGCTGGAAAGGCACATTAAGGAGGGCTTAAACTAGATGACTTTTCATGGTAACTGACTGTTTTTCTTACTTTTTCTTCTTGGTGACAGGATCTAGCTAGCTATGTAGCTGGGTTGGGTTGGTCTAGACTTGAGCTTCCCTTCTTTCTATCTCAGTTTTCCAATGTAAATAATCTTTTCTGTTTTTGTTTGTTTGTTTTTTGGGTGTGTTTGTTTGTTTTTTTCCAAGACAGGGTTTCTCTGTGTAGCCCTGGCAGTCCTGGAACTCACTCGGTAGACCAGGCTGGCCTCAAACTCAGAAATCCGCCTGCCTCTGCCTCCCAAGTGCTGGGATTATAGGCGTGCGCCACCACGCCCGGCTCAATGTAAATAATCTTAACTTACCAATTAAGACACAGACTAGGCCTGGGAAAATGGCTCAGTACTAGTTACAAAGGAATGAAAACCTGAATTTTGACCCCTAGAACACACATTAAGACGCAGATATGAGCCTGGTGTGGTGGCATAAGCCTTTACTCCCCACACTCAGGAGGCAGAGGCAGGTTCTGAGTTGAGGGCATCCTGGTCTACAAATCAAGTTCCAGGGCTACACAGAGAAACCACCACCACAATCCAACCAACCCACCAGGCATAGTAATGTGCACTTGTTCAATTTGGCACTACCAGGACAGAGATAGGACGACCCCTGAAGCTCACTGGCCAGATAGTCTATCCAAGTCAGTGAGCTTCGGGTTCAGTGAGAGACCGCCTCAACAAATAAGACGGTGACAGGCATCAGACTGCCTCCACATGAGTATGAACATGAATACATGCATTCTCTACATACACACAAATGGATTAACTTTGAACAAAAACCAACAATATGCTTGATGTAACTCAGCAGCAGAGACCGACAATAAAAATGAAAGGCTAAGCTGGGCGGTGGTGGCGCACGCCTGTAATCCTAGCACTCTGGGAGGTACAGGCAGGCGGATTTCTGAGTTCGAGGCCAACCTGGTCTACAGAATGAGTTCCAGGACAGCCAGGGCTACACAGAGAAACCCTGTCTCGAAAAAGCCACCCCCCCCAAAAAAAAAGAAAGGCTAAGAAATCAAGCAAACAATTGAAACCATGCAATAATAGTACCTGACAAAACAGACTTAAAGACTGTTTGTCTGTAGTAAGATACAAAGGTCACATGATCAGTTGATATGAAAAGGAAGAGAGGGCCTCAGATACATAGTGTTAGCAAATCCAAAAGTCTGAAATAATTTCATATTTTTGATAAAAAATGGACCAAGACTGGAAATCAACAGCAAGAGAAACTGTGGAAATTAAACACGGAGTCTGAGATGGCTAATCTTCACTATCGACTTGACTTAGAACTACCTTGGAAACAACTGGGAATGTCTCTGAGGACATTTCCAGAACACAGCTGAATGGACACAGCACCATCCCAGGGGCTTAGGATCCTGGACTGCAGAAAAAAGAAAGCTGAACAGGAGCCTTTATATCTCTTTCCTCTCTCCTCTCTCCCCAACACCACCCTACCCCTGCTCTCTGCTTCCTGACTGCTGATGCCTTGTGACAAATTGTCTCACCAGTTGACAGGCTAATGTCAAAATAACCCAAAATAAGCCTTTCCTTTCTAAAGTTGCTTTTGCCAAAGATTTTGCCACAGCAAGGAGAAAAATTACTTATATATACTATAAATAGTTTTGAGCAATAAGTTACTAAAGAAATTAAGTGGGAAATAAAATTTCTTTTTTGAGGTTTTTTGTTTGTTTTTGAGACTGGGTTTCTTTGTATAGCCCTGGCTGTCTTAGAACTCGTTCTATAAACCAGGCTGGCCTCAATCTTGGAGATCTGCTTGCCTCTGCCCCCTAAATGCTGGAATTAAAGGTGTGAGCTGCAGTTGCCCAGCTGGAGAAATTTTCTTACATGAATATACATGCAAACATATCAAAAGCATACAAAACATAAGTAGTACATTAAGGGGAAAAATAGCAAAAGCAGTACAAAGTGGAAGCTTTCCAATACTGAGGTTCTACATCCAAACAGAACACAGCTCTAGTTCCAGGAGGACCAGTGACTGTGGCCTTCAAAGGCACTGTATTCATGTATGTGTATACACACCCACACTAAAATCAACTGGTATAAATGCCAACAATTCATGAAACAATGTCCAGTTACTCAAGAAATAGAAAAACACCTTTCTCTACCAGGCAAAGGAGCCATCAAGACGACAGCAGCAAACCTGGGGTGGGTGAGGTGAGAGAAAGAATGCTTAGACTGTGGCAGCAATGGGGGTGGGGAGGGTATTACTGCGGCCACTACAGGAAAGAACTACAGGGTCCTGCTCTACCACTCCTGGATGTATACCTGAAGACTCAGCACAGCACAGGAATAGTTCAACCGTCCACGGTTACTACTATCCAAAGCAGCTACGAACTGGAGCCCTTTGTACAGCATCAAAAACAGCCTAGACATACAATGAAATTTCTATTCTGCCATGGAAGAATGAAAGTATTTCATTTGCAGGATAATAGATGGAATGGGAGATCATCATGTTAAGTGAAACAAGCCCAACTCAGACAACTGTCGTATTTTCTCTCATATAGAATATAGACATAAAAAAATCAAGACATGGTAATACTGACAAGAGATGAGCAGGTGGACTATCTGGAGGAGACAAGAGGGTATCAGGTGAATATGATCAAACTACAGGATATGCATGTATGAAAATGTCCAAACGTGTAATTTTACACAATGAATATACATGAATAGAAAATGCAAAAAGGCAAAGATGAAATTGGCAGACGACCCAACTGTTTCATAGATATATACCTAAGGGTAGGGAATTAGAAGCAGATACACAAAAACCCATAAACAGTCATGGCAGCATTTACTAATAAAAACTGCAAATGCCCATGATCAGACAGGTTTCGTGTCAAATCACTAGTTGACACATGCTTGACAGACAAAAAAGAATACTTGCTAGTTTGTTCATTCGTTCCTTTCTAATGGGTTTTCTAGACAGAGCTTCTTTGTGTAGCCCTGTCTGTTCAGGAACTTGCTCTGTAAACCAGCCTGGTCTCAAGTGTTGAAAGTAAAGGAGTCTGCCACCATGCTCATCCATTTGCTCTTTCATGTGTGTTTTTGAGAATTACAGGACACTCAGGGACTCAAATGTGAGTTTAGGGCTAGAGAGACAGCTCAGAGGTTAAGAGCACTGACTGCTCTTCCAGAGGTTCTGAATTCAAATCCCAGCAACCACATGGTGGCTCATAACCATCTGTAGTGGGATCTGATGCCCTCTTCTGGTGTGTCTGAAGATAGCTACAGTATATTCATATACATAAAATAAAATCTTTTTTAAAAAAAAATTGTGTTAAATGTGAGTTTCCACTTTCCACAATGCTTTCTGGCCTATTTCATACCTAAGGTCCAAGGATCAGAAAGAACAGAGAACTAGATCTCTAGGCCATTCTTCAGAAGTCACTGAGTTCTGGAGACCCACAATGATTGCCAGCCTCAGGCTTCTTTCTGTAGCAAGGAGGCTGGTGAAAGTCCCCAACCTGGTCTTACTAGGAGAAAGTAGTGCCACCTCTGTCTTGGGCTGAGAAGGCTGGTGTAGCTGCTGTCCCTCATAGCAAAGCGGCTCCAGGGAGGAACAAACCTATAATCTTCCCAGCCACCTCTCAGCAGGGACACCCACTCTCCGCGAAGCACAGAAGACTTTAATATAACAACTGCTCTCTTCCATGCAAAAGGCAGGGGCTGGACTCACCGTGTGAGCGTTGTTAATCTTCTTCACTTCCCACTGGCCTTCCCCTGTATAGGTCAGCAGTGAGATGGCCCCATCTGAACTCCCACAGGCCAGGATCAGGCCATAGTCATGAGGGGCCCAGCAGACAGAGTTCACTGTGGAAACGAGGTACAGTGAGAAGAAGGCTTTCACCATACATCTACTATTCTGCTAAATTCTTAGAAAAACCACAGGGATTGCCAGCAGCCTGTGGACATTTGGCCAAATGAGGACAAATTAACACTTAACAGCATTTCTTAAGTCTGTCTTCACAAAGCCAGGAGGAGGGGCACTTGAGATTCAAAGCTGAGCCTCGGAAAGCCTCGCTGTTCTTACTAAACCTCTTCTCTGGACTGGCTTTAGGTCTTGGGAACTGACCTCTGCTGTGGATAGACTAGTGAAAAAAGCCAACAAATGTCCAAAGGATGTAAAACAACAAGAGAAGGGTCTGGGATGTGCCCAGAACTGGGGCTTTCCCACCCGTAAGACCTCCCTACTCACCTGCCAACTCTGCATACCTGAGGAGTCGTGTCCTGAGTGCTCATGGGTCTTCTCCCAAGTGCCGTTCTCCTCCTTCCAGATAATGACTTTCCGGTCATAGGAACACGAAGCCAGGATATTGCCGTACATGGGGTGGGCCCAGGCCACTTGCCACACTGGCCCCTCATGTCTGGGAGGGAGGGAGTCAGAGGCTGCTCAGAGGGTCAGGGGACACACAGTACCAGTTCCCTCTGGAGAGACAACACCATGTTCTCACTGTCTTAGTTTTTTGAGGCAAGGTCTCACACTGTAGCTCAGGTTAGCCTTGAGCTTGTGATCCTCCCAAATGCTAGAACAAAAGGTATGTGCCACCACACTTAAGTTTTGTTTGTGTTCTACTAGGTTTAGAAAGAGAACTCTGCATCTTGAAATGATTTACTAAAACATTAAATTGCTTCTTTGCCAAAACCAAGTAACAAGTAGCAGGTCTAGCAATCTCAAAGTCATAATGACCACAAATGATATTCTCAGACAACTACATGTGTGACTTTTCTCGGTAACAAAGTGACAGGTCTATAGTCATTACTGGAGTTTCCAGTCTACATCCAAAATAGAAGGAAATGGTAAATTCAGCATCATGTAAATAAATGTGATTGTTTTCTCTGTCCCAGTTTGCCAACTTGTCACCCTATTCACAGAACTCTAGCAGACGCAGGCACCCAGGTAAGGAGCCCGCACCATGTCAACGCCTCTGATGGAGAACAGGGATGTGACCATGGAAATGAGCCCAGACTCCAAGGGTGAGTCGGGGAGAGAAGAGCAAACACCCTTTAAATAATCCCTGGCCATCTATCTGCCATGGACACGCAGAACAAGAGGATGTGTAGTTTGTCTTATGGGCCCAGCGTGATGGCCTAGTGGGTAAGGCACCTGCTGTGTAAGCCTGAGCTCAATCCCTGGAGGCCATGGAAAGGTAGAAGGAGAGAACTCCACAAAATCGTCTTTGGACTGCCACATATGAGCCTGCACATGTGTCCCAAGTAAGTTCATCCCATGGTCATACTTCCTAAATGACACTTCAGGGGAAATGCCTGAATGTGTGCAGGTTGGTACTGAGGTGTTCATTGCTGCTGAACACAGCAGTGATTGTCCTCATCAAAGATACTGAGGATGGGCCTTGGAGAGAGTCAGGATTATCCCATCTGGAGCTAAGCAGAGGAGGGGCTTCAAGAGACAAAGTGCCTACTTGCCCAGGATTCCTGGTGGTAGAACCGGGGATCATACTTGAATGTATCTGAGCCCTTACCTGCACCTCTAAGGGAGAGGCATCTGGGTTCTGAGCATCCTCACTGCTGAAAGTACTCTGGGGTTGCTCTGAATTCGTGCTTTCATGCTTCCTTCTAGGCCCGAGAATCATGCTATCCCGCAACCTTCTCCATGCTTGTTTACACTTACCCTCTGAGGTCTGCGATGAGGATCTGCCCTCCGTTTCGCACATCAAAAATCTTGACGGACCTATCCGAGGAGCAGGTGGCTAGGCGTGTGCCATAGTAGTCCATCTGTGCATCGTGCTGCAAGGAGAGGACAGCTAGGGAAACCTGCAGCGCGGGCGGGCGGGCGGCCGACCCAAGCTGGGCCTAGCACAGACCCAAATCAGGGTTCAGGAACAGTCAACTGTCACCTGGAGTTGGAAACTTCCAAAGAGAGTGCTGTATGGACCCCAACATTCCTTTGCCACCTCTCTACTCAAGGAAGAGGATTCTTCTGGAAGGTCATCTTTGTACTGGGTCAGGCCTTGCTCTCCTGGTAAGTAGGCTTGCAGGTCCATTAAAAAACCCTTTTCAGCAGAGTACTAGCATACTGGTGAGGAAGGCACAGTATCTAAGAAGGAAACGCTATCTCCTTAGCTTATCTGTTATACAACCTTTGGAAAATTAGCTCATTTCTTTAAGCTTGTTTTCATATCTTAAGAAGGATCTAAGAGCACACCGGCTTCCCAGGTCCTTGAAGGGTGTGATGACAAGTTCAGAGAGCGTGCAAATGCCTCTAACTACTAGACTGCCTCATCTGCTCCCCAGGAGGAAACCAAGGCGGGTCACTGGCAGGGATGCCTAATACTGGATCATATTGCCCTTGGGGCCAAGTTCCAGCCAAGTGACCTCCTAGCTAGACTACTCAGCACCAAACCCAGTAAGATACACAGTTTTGCATCAGCACCCCCAAAGCAAGTGCCAGTGGTCAGGTGTGGAGGTCAGGGACCTCACAGGAAAGACTGAGGCCACCAGGCCTGGGCCCTGCTCAAAGGCTGCTTGCATTGTTTGGCTCCAGGAAGCAGGCTGTGTTTTCCAGTGAGAGACTTCAACCTCTGGACCTTCCCTAGCAGCTCCACACTGTGCCCTGTGTTGGCCTGTCAAGAAACGCCCTGAGAGGCCCGAGGGCCTGGTGTGGACTACGCTCTGGGGTACAAGTGTAATTGGCTCTGGCCCTGTGGCTTTCCCTGTGGCTGCCAGACTTCCCACTCTCCCTCAGTAACTCCCATTCAATAGAGCTAAGAAACAGCCTTAGGAGGAAGACAAGTGGGAAGACGACCGATTGTCAAACCTCTGCAGCTTTACCCTCAGAGCAGGGTACTGTGCTGGCCAAAGACCGAAGGGCCTGAACTGTACAGCAGAACGGGTCTTCACAGCAAAGATAAGCCGCTGTTAAAAACCTGCCAACCACTCCTTAATTTTCCACAAAAATTGTCAATTTTAACGTGTTTATCTGAAATATTTTTCCATGTCAATCTTTAATTTTATCATAAAGAGTTTTTACTTCCCTTTTCAATAAATAAAAAAAATAAAATAAAAACAACAACACCCCCCCCCCGTCCCCCCCAAAAACCTGCCAACCTCTGGTCATGTAGGAAAATGATTAAACCCCAGATGTTTATGGCCTGCTGGGAACTAATATACAGTCAAAACACACCCTGAGGGGAATGCCCGTGCTCAGGCCCAGGAGAAGGGCTGAACGGATACTTACAATCATGTCCTCATGAGAGGTGTCCACAGTGTTAATTACTGACACCTAGAACCAAAGACATTCTGTGAATTCACTGACAGCAGCCACGACAGTTATCTCATTAAAGCACCAATTATTTCTCAAGTTCTTCCGGGCACTCATTCACTCATTCATTCACTGGCATGCTCATCCTAGAAACGCTTTCTTTTTATTTCTTATGTGACTGGCCCTCATTATGTTGTTCAGTCTGGCATTGAACCCAGTATCCTCCTGCCTCAGCCTCCCAAATGCCTGGATTGCATATGTGCATTTTTACTTCCAGCTAAGGATCTTCTGTGTATTAACCACCATGTGAAGGACTGCACAGTGGAGTTCTCTTGCCTCAGAGAAGCTCATGGTAAACAACCTGCCAGTAGCCTCATCAGCCATACTGTGGTTTGTGGGGCAGAAAGAGCCCAAGATGAAGGGGATACACAGCTGCCTTAAGGAATGAGAACACTGTTACTCACAAAGAAGATATAATCCAATCAGGAAAGGTTCCCACGGGCAAGGACAGTCGCAGTCAGTGGGACCACGCAGGAACAGAGTTCACACTCCCTTTCTGCTTCACAGGCCATTCTGATGGCCCAGGCAGTTTATGTGAAACAGGTTATAATTCAAGACCAGGATTTGACTTTAGCTACCTCTGAGGCTACTCTCTGGCCCACTATGAACTGTGAAAGGCCTGTCTAAACTTTCGCTTCTGGGACCCAGGTCTGATAGTCTGTAGAGGCCAAAACCATTATGATGGACACCAGTGATTTCCCCATTTGTTTTAAATCAGCCTCCCTCGATCACCAACTAGCTAGACTCTTGCATACACAAAAGCCGTAGACAGCTGCAGTACTTTACGCTACTTCTCTGCTGGAGAAGGTAGGCTCCCTAACTATCTGTAGCTTTGACACATTCTCTGGCTGGCCTAGAACTCATTACATAGACCAGGCTGCCCTCAAACTCTGAGATTTACCTGCTTCTGTTTTATTGAGTGCTGGGATTAAAGGCAGGCACCATCATATAACTCAGCTTTGAATCGCTTTAAGTTATTTAGCACAATGTTTTACAGACAGAAAGAACCCAGTGACTGTCTACTAAACTAATAGAAGAGCAAAGATTTTATTTCATTGGCTCATCCACTATTAAATTCTTGGGAGGGAAAAGTGGACTGAAAAGGTGGCTTCCAGTTGAGACTGACATTTCTCTCCATTTCCAACAGGTCACCTTTTCCAGTGCAAACTTTGTCATTACAAAGCCTGATTCCTCAAGGCAGGTGTGGTGCTGCAGATCCTTAACACTCTGGAAGCTCAAGAGGGTGGATCAAGAATTCTACGATAGCCTGGGCTACTTTTCAGAAAGGTAGACCCTGGCAGAGCATGGCAGCAAGGCACTCAGAAGGCACACACTGACTGAGTGCGCGTTTCCTCAAGAATTCTAAGTGCTCTGAAAAGTGTCTGCAAAGAGTAGAGAAAGAGGAACGGCACCTGCCTGAAGACAACGGCTTTTCCCCGTGAGTGCCGAGAGGCACCTGGTGCAATCAATTATAGTCAACAGACAAACTAAGCAACTTAAGGTGCCAGTGACGTGAAAACCCTTACCCAAACCCCACACTGCTGGCAACAAATCCATCTACCAACCCTCTAACTGCCTGCCCCTCAACACACAACAATATGAGGTGGGTGATGTGCTCAAGAATCCCCACAATCCCGACTGTCTCAAGGAAAAGTAATTTTACATTAGTGACCCATAGAACCTTGGGAAGCTGGCATCCTTCTGACCATTCTTAACCAGAAGCCCTGGGTTCTGATCCACACTCTGGGATGCTATGGTTTAGCATCTGGAGCGTCTCTGGAGCGTCTGACACTTGTGTGCTTGCTGGAACACAGTAAGCAGCAGCACTCAAAACAATTCAGCTCATCAGAATCACACCACGTACAAACTTAGAATGGACCTGCCTAAGAGTCTCCAACTTGGCGACAGAAGAGCCAAAGGTCAACGTAAGGAGGCAGCTCCTTGCACCGCTGTGCCAACCAGGGTCTAAGGCTTCCAGAGTTCCATTCACTTAGTGTCTCGGGGGTGGGGGGGAGCAGGGCAGTGAAGATATACCACAAATACCATGTAAGTTTAAAAATAAAAAATAAAAGTAAAAAGCTGAGACGATGCCCTGGAGCCACTCAGCTAGGCCTGCCATCAGTTTCCCGATGTGCCATCATCACACGTGGGAGTCCTGTGTCCAAGCAACTGATCCCTCCACCTCCTTTGCTGAGGTAGTAGGTGGCAGGACCGAATGATTAGAATTTGGATCATAGCTTGCCACTGCCCAGCCCAAGTGTTGATGATAGCAGCATCTGCTCCGCAGGCTACGCGCAGACAGGGGATGTGAGCGATAGTGGGAACTTACTAAGGGCTTCTTAGGCAGTAGATCTTATGATAGCTTTGACTGTTTTTCCAATTCTGGAGGACAAGACACGAGATGGGCAGGAGGTAGCCCAGCAGCCCGGGCCTCTGAGTTCCGAAAGGCCCAGCGGCCTTGCCTTAAGCTCCCGCTCCGAGACCCAGAGGGGAAGGACACGCAAACCTTGAGGACGTAGAGGTGGTTTGCCCCATGGCCACGACTATCGCAGGGATCATAACACTTACCATAGCTGCAGCAGCGGCGACTCACAGCCTCGGACGTGGCAGCGCTGAACGCTTCACTTCCGGTGCCGGCCCGCAGCCGGCAGGCCGTCACCCAAGAGCTTCCGGTCAGCAACACGCTCGCCTCACACAAAGATTCCGCGTCTTCTGGGCCTCGGCCCCGCCCTCCTGCAGCTCTGTTTTTATCTTGGCTAACACTAGGGCTCTGGTTGCTGTAGCGACGCTAATCCAGGGATTTTATAATTTGAAGCAGTCACTAGCAGGTTTTTTTATTTAGACTAGGTTTTTCTGGTTCCTGAGATACATACATGAAAAGACTAGTGATTACAGTTTCACCCTCCTTTTCTGTGGGTTCTAGGTCCCGCTGAATAGTCTTGCTTTAAGTTTCTCTCCATTTTATTTGATGTTGGCTATTGGCGTGCTGTATATTGCCTTATTATGTTTAGTTACGGACCTTGTATCCCTGATCCCTTTAAGACTTTTAACATGAAGGAGTATTGGATATTATCAAAGGCTTTTTTTGTTGTCTAATGAGATAATCATGTGGGTTTTTTTTTTTTTCAGTTTGTTTATATGGTGAATTACGTTGATGGATAAAGCAATTCCACTAGATTCAGGGACAAGACAAGACTGCCCACTCTCTCCCTATCTATTCAACATAGTACTTGAAGTTCTGCCTTGAACAAAAAGATAATTAAATGAGATCAAGGGGATATAAATTGGAAAGGAAGAAGTCAAAGTTTCACTATTAGCAGATGATATGATACATACATAAATGCCCCAGCTTTCTTAAGGGATGGCAAAACAGGGTCTCTAATCCCTGGGAGTCTGATTATTCTAAGAGATTGCAATTGGAACCCCCCACAACCTCTTGTCTCTAGCTTTGGTACCTACACAAGCACCGTAAGGGGAACACAGAGCCCCAGGACAGCTCCTCAGATGCACATGGTCCCATTTCCCCACCACACTTGGAAGTCAGGTGGCCCAGAGGGGGAAACCTCCATTCCCCGTTAGCTAAATCATAATCCTTTCTGGTCGAAACTTGGATTAAATAACTTCATTGGAGATAGTTACCAGCAAGATGCCAAAGCTCACAAAGTGTGAAAGCTTTTTGGAGAGGAGCCAGGATAGTGGCAACACTGCCCCCCCCCCCCCCCCGCCACTGCCACCACCACAGCGCCTTTGAGATCTTTTTTCTCTTCCAATGGAGAACTTTTTGCAGGCATTTGAGGAGGTGGTACTTAGGGTAAAACAGAAAAGAGACTTGAGGAGGCTCCTTGGCCTTCTGCTCTGAGGCACAGGCCCCTCCGTAGCTGCACCACTCATCCTTCAAGTGACTGGGCCGAGTTCTTTGTCTCTGAGCCTTACTTTTCTCCAGTGACAAACGGTGACAACGGGCATCTCACATGTAAATAGAATGCATTGTTGTTGAGGGAATTTCCTGGTGTGGATCCTGGGGCTGAAGACATTGAGGGTCTGGGATAAGCAACAGCAACTTAAGATATCGGCAGGTAGACTGAAAGACCTGGTGTTAGAGAGCTTCGGAGGGCCAACGCTGGTTAAGATGGAATGTTATCAGCCCTCATCTACTTGTAAGGGCTCATTCTTTGCCTCTTCGAGTGACTGTCTTCTCTGTTAAGTGAGAATCACAGTACAGGCTCAGTGTCTCTTATCTGAAACACTTGAAAGCAGCAGTGCTTCGTTTTGGCTTTGTGAACATTTGCATATTCATGAGATATTCTGGGATGGAATCCAAGTCTAAATAGAAAGTTTTTTTTGTTGTTGTTGTTGTTGTTTTTTTTTTTGTTTGTTTTTTGTTTTTTGTTTTTTTGTCTTTTGAGACAGGGATTTTCTGTATAGCCCTGGCTGTCCTGGAACTCACTCTGTAGACCAGGCTGGCCTCAAACTCAGAAATCCACTTGCCTCTGCCTCCCAAGTGCTGGAATTACAGGCGTGCGCCACCACTGCCCAGCGAAAGTTCACATTCTTTACATAGGCTTACACACATAGTTAGAATTTATATGTTTTTTAAATAATTTTGTGCCTAAAACAAAGTTTGGTGGTATGGGATTTTCTGCTTGTGGCATGATGTTGGCACTCAAAATGTTCCAGATTTTCAGATTTAGAATGCTCCACCTGTAATACCTACTTTGAAAATTGATGTTGTATTAAATGAACCTTGGAACTGAAACTGCATTTGGAAGTTAGACAGAGCCACTGATACTTGGCTGGGGGACCAGTTCAACTTGTGAAGAGTTAGGAGTTTGTGTGCATAACTTGATGTTTGTTTCTTAGTCTGGCATATTTCCTTTCCTGTGACAGGCTTGCCAGATTCAAGTGACTAGGTGTGCTGGTTAGTTTTGTTTAATTTTGTTGTTAGTTTTGTTTTGCCAGCTTGACACAAGCCAGGGTCCTCTGAGAAAAGGGAACTTCATTGAGTAGTTTCATCCATCCAATTGGCCCCTAAGCAAGTCTGTTGGGGCATTTTCTTGATTAAGGACTGATGTGGGAGGGCCCAGCCGACTGTGGTTGGTTGGTGGTTCTGAGAAGTGTAAAAGAGCAGCCAGGAGGAGCAAGCCAGTAAGCACCACTCCTCCATAGTGTCCACTTCAATCCCTGTCCATGTCCTGCCCTGCTTGAGTTCCTGCCTTGCCCTCCTTCAGAGATGGACCGTGACTAGGATATGTAAGCCAAATACGAGCCTTCCTCCTTAAGGCTCTTTCGGTCATCATGATTTGTCACAGCAGTGGAATGTAAAGGAAAGCCCTGGGGACCAGGATTCTCTTTGCTTCCCTCCACCTCTGTAAGGGATGCCACCTAGAATCTGTGTCCACACTTTCCACCTTCTTCCTCTGGTTTATCTCAGACAACAATCAGGGCATTCTTAGTTTTCCCCCTGCTACTTTGAATAACTCCTTTCTTCCTGAGGCCCTTCCTCCCAAGCCTTCCCTCGGAGACGGGCTAACGACTCACGGAAGTTCCCATGGGAGCTCAAAGATGTGATCTAGAGCAAAATGTCTTTCCCAACCAGAGACTCAACTTCCCCAGGTTCAAATCCATAGAGGAGACCCAGCTGTCCTTCGGAAAAAGGCCTTGGGATGTTTACCATGCCTGCGTTTCACGTGTGCATTTATTGTTATTGCTTAGTATAGTGTTGAAAAGGCAGACAAATCCTGTTAGTTACAAAGAGCACAAGCCAGAGATACAGAGAAATAAAGAGTACAATAAGAGCACAGTCACTTCCCAGCCCCATTGTCCCAGAGCCCCCCAGAGCCCAGGCAGCTTATAGAAGCTGGAGGCGCCACCATTCCCTCGCTACTCTGTTATAAAAGGTGTGCACACGAGAGTTAGCAAAGTGTGGTGACCCCCCGAGAGGAGGGGCCCTGGAGGGAGAGCACCACAGACGTTACAAAACAGACCAAGGGCCTAGAAGGGCCCAAGCAGCTCCAAACCTTTTATTTTGGGAGGAGGGGATGATGGCATGGTGGCTACCCAGGGCCCAGGGTCCCATGCCTTGGGTGGGTCGGATCTCTATATTAAATCAGAGGGCTTCATTTGGACCTTGGAAAACACATGGAAACTTTTAGGGTCTGACTTCGGCCTTGGTGCTTCTAGAAGAATCCTCACTCCTAGGGTTCTCCAAGGATGGGGCTTCAGACACTAGAGCGGGAGAGAGTTGGGTGAAAAGCTTGTCAGTGTGTGGTTCCGTTGACGACCTCCTATAGCCACATCAAGGGTGCAAAGACATCCAGGCAAGACATTCTTGTATCCCACCCAAAGGTGCTAAAACTCTGAGTAAGAGATGACTCCCAATAACCCAAATACAAATTACCAAAAGCCAGTTTAGGAAAGGCAGACAGAAAGTGTCCCCCTGTAGTGTGGGTCTGATAAGTCTGCATGTTCTTTCCAAGTGCTGGGTCTGGGAGAGGTCTTCCTTTCCCATCCAGACAAGGAGCATATCGGGGACTTGCTCTGGGACAGCCGTAGAAGATGACTTGTTAGGTGGACTTGGTGGCCTCTCCTGACAATTCCGGGGCCCAGGGGACAAGTAAGTTGATAGCTTCCCAGAATCCGTTTTGTCTGTTCTCAGGGGACATTCTGCACAGAGAGGATCTGAATGGACAGTGATTGCAATGGGGGTTGGGGTGGCACAAACAGGGACAGGGCCCAGAGTCTGGGGTAAGAGAGGGTCAGAGGATCTGGCAAAAATTTTAATATTTCTTCAGAAGAACAGATGTGGGGGTAAATCTTGTGAATATGGAGGGGGACTTACTCCCCTCCTGCATACTAACATGACTGAGAGGGGCAATAATTAAAACAGGTGGCTGGTGCCAGACAAGGGGGTGAAAGAGAAATTCTAGAGTTAGACTGAAGTCTATGTAAAAAAAAAAAAAAAAATCAGAAAGCAGCAAAGGTGGCTTTTCAACAGGCTTGGGGACACAATGGTTCTTTATTAACCAGAGAATTCAGGATAGGATGGGCTCTGGCTTGGAAGCAGCCAGTGCCACGCCCACTCTCAGAAACAGGGCACCTCCCTCCAGCCAGCTCTGCTGTGGTTGGCTAGAGGAGGTGGAGACACGAGGCTGCTTCTCAGTCCTGATAGCAGCAAGTTGAGTCTCTCTCCCCCCCTCCACAGATGGGTGACTCTGAAGTAGTCCGAGCCAAAGTGAGGGAGCCCTGCTGGGTGCTCACTAGTTGTTTCTCAGCTGTCTGGGGTGTGGGGAGGGTAGGGAGTTGTTGCACTTACAGAGTGCAGAGGACAGGAAAGAAGGGGGCGGTGCCACGCTAGAAAAGAGTAGAGATGTCCTATTTCTGCTTGACTTTTTTTTTTTTTTTTTAAATACCATAGACACACCAGAAACACTTCCGTGAGCCGGAAGAGGCAGCCACGGAAAACATAACCATTGCATAGTATTAAATGAGCAGAGACGGTGAATTCTTTATTTACAATTATTGTCTAGATAAAAAAATTCATAAAAACAGATGAATGGTCATAAATTATTGACCCCCTAATGGGGTGAACTGCCAAACGTATCCCCATGCTGCTAGATATAGGACGCGGAAGGGCAAGCTTTGTGTACTACAGTGAGTTCTGACAAACCAACCATCTCCTGTGTAGGTGTGTGTGTGTGTGTGTGTGTGTGTGTGTGTGTGTATACGGAATAGTGTGAGAGCGAGGGGCTGGGGCATAGGCTATCCCTCATTCCTGACACCTGGAAGCCAGCGCTAATGTCAGGCCTCTTTGCCAGTTTCCTCTGCTCCCTGTCGGAGAACCCTGGCTCTGCTCAGAGAATTCCTTTCTCTTTGCTCCAGAGGCCTGGTTCCAAAGCCCAAGGACCCTGGTTTGTAAGTACAAGAACCCTGGTGGCATGGAATGAGGTCACAGGTGCATGGCTGAATGAAGGAGGGCAGGATGAAAAAGGTGACAACGGACTCCCCACCAAAAAAAACCCAAACCAATCAAACAACAACAAAAAACCCAAACCAAAACCCTATCCTGTTCCAGGGCAGCCCGGGGTTTCCTTCCCTCCCTTGGAGGGGTACTGTGGGCTGGCTCTGTGCTGTCTGTACTGGAATCCAGTGGGTACAGCTAGGGCTGGAGAGGCAGCTCTCTCTCTCTCTCTCACTCCTGGATACATTCAGAATCCTTCAGAGATATTCTTCCTTATAGAAAGATTGTGGCCAGGTGGGGTGGGCAGACTTTGAAGCCCAAACCAATACCTGAAGTTTTTCACAGCCATCCAGACATGGGCCCTCCCAGCTGACTATGGCTCTTTTCCCAAGTGGCTGTCATCTTGTTTAGTGAAGAGGTCTCTGGGCCTGGAGGGGGGCTGGGGGGGCCAGGCTGAAGAGCGATTGTGGGAAGGGGGGAGGGTGAAGAGTGGCGTTCACAAGCGAGGCGGAAAGTGTTTGGTTTTCCTCGAAGCACGGGACATCATCGGTCATGGTATTCAAAATGTCTTTTGCACTGTACAAGTTTATGGAAAAGATTGTATGCTGAAAAGTCTCAAAGCAAACTTTGTATTAAATACAAAAGTTCTTTTATGAAAAAAAGCTGAGACCCACAAAGTGCTTTAGCAGTAAGAGGCCGGACAGACAAGCTCTTATTAAGTGGGATTACTAGTGCTGTTATTGTTGGGGGAGGGGATAGCCACCTTTTCTCACCTGTGATATGGGAAGATAGCAGAATGGCTTTCTGTCTGGGAAAGCAGGACTTGCTGTTAAAAGGCTACAGTATATATTGTAACTACAGGAAGACAATTTGGTTTAAAAATCACACTGGATACATCTCAATGTACACATAAGGTTCATTCGGATCTAAATAGTGCAGAGAAAAAAGGCTATTCTTCTTCAAAAAGAAAAAAAAAACAAAAGCAGCAAGCCGTACCAACCCTCATCCAGTATGTCAGCAGTGTCTACGCTGCTGTTTATAAGGAAAGAAACGTCTAAATTACCAACTAAAAAAAAAAAATCAACACAATAGCATTTGTAATATCTGAACACTACCTTGACTCACAGACAGCGCCAAAGACAACTCAGTTCTGAAATGCTCTCTGTAAACTCAAGCGAGTTTCATTGAGAGAAAAGCCCTCCTTCTCCGGGTGCGCTCCAGACGTCATGTCATGGGACCCGGACGGCGGGGTTGCAAACCTGGGAAGCCTTCTCTCCTCTTCTCCCTTGTCTACGGTGGAGCGGTGGAGCGTGCTGCTCAGCTCCTCAGGGTGGATCCTTGGGAGCCAGTTGGCTTTCTGCCTGAGCCTCCCATAGTAGTGACGGTATTGAACGGAAATAGCAGGCAAAAATCAGAGCATGGCTATCGGAAAACTTCAAGGATGCAATCCAGGGGATGTGTCTGTTGGGCCCAAGCTCTTTGTAAGCATCTTGGCCACCTTGTCCTTAAACCACACAAATAGCCAAAGACATTATCTACAGGTTTGTAAACAAATTACATTCTTCTTTTAGGACATAAGTTAAAATAGAGCAATTTAAGCAGAAACAAGGCAACATGCCGGCAAAGGAACTTTATATATCCATGTATATATATGTATATATATATAATATCTACTTATCTATACGCACGTATACAGTCTTCAAGAAGTATACGTTGATATAGATACAAAGAAACGGATATAACCTCATGAGTGTCTGTGGAGTTCTTGGGTTTCATTGGTGCAAACCTACTCTGTGATTTCAAAAAGTTATTAAATTAATCTAGACATTTGAGACCATGCTGAGCAAGCATTTGAAACCTCATAGACCAGCGGACTGAACCAACAGCAGTCTGTTCCAGTTCCTGTTTGCAGTTCCCGCCTAAGAAAACAAACAAACAAAAAACTCCCCTCCCTAACCCTCCAAGAACCAATGAGGGAGGGGATTAAAAGTGTCCAGGTACATTCATGCTGGGGACGCAGTGGCCGGCGGGTGCATAGCTGGTCCGTGTCTGGGCTGGAGCCTGGAAGGGCTCTTTCTTTGAAAATTAATTCGTTATTATTTTTTTATGTTTTGGAAAAAAAAAAATCCACGCCACTCTCTGCTCCAGATGACCCCTGGGCAGCCCCGCCCAAGGCCTAGGAAGTGAGAAAGAGTTCAAACAGCATGGCAGCCAGAGAAAGGTCTGTGTGTGGAAACTGGTTCTCTCTCTGCTGTGTGGGTTCCGCCCAGTGCTCCTTGCTGCGACGGGGAGTTGGTGCCTGGAAGGGTGTGCGCCTGGAGGTGGGTGGCGGCGGGTCCGTGAGCGTGGCCAGGCGACAGGGGCCTCAGCTAAAGCGACGTCTCCAGGCTGTGGATGGGACTCCCTGGACTTGAAGAGGTAGCTGATTTGCTCGTGTCGGTCGTCAGGTTGATCCCGCTGTCGATGGCGCTATTGTTCTTGTTGAGCGAGGACGGCGGACTCGAGTTCTGCTTGAGCGCGGCATCTTCTTCCAGGTCGGTGTCATCGATGAGAGGGATGTGGGGCTGGGAATCTTCGATCCGGAATTCAGGATGAGCCATGAAGTTATGGATGGAGGTTCGAGACTCGGGTTTTTCTAACCCTTCATAGAGAGAGCTACGGAACGCCTTCACGACGCGGATCTGCAAGGGAAACACTTTGGTCAGGTGTGGGCTGGGCCCTTCCGGGGACTTGGAGGAGGGTTGGGGGGGGGGAGGGCACGCAGGCGGCTGGGATCCACAGTCGTTGGTGTTATATGAGCATCGATGGGGACGGAGGGCAGAGGGCTTGGGGGAGGGGGCGGGATGCATCCATGAGTTGGTTTTTAAGTGGCTTTGGTTTGGGTCAGAACTATGGTGTTAGTGGGGACTATAAAAGCACCACCACAGGGATGCTCAGGAAGGTGTAAACCGGAGCATGGTCCACTCCGAAGGGCACTCGACCTAGTGAGAGACTGAGTCTTGTTAATGTCACAGCAGAGTCTGACCATGCGGGGGGCTTGGAGGTTGCAGGGGAAGTAGGAAAGAGTCTATTTGTTAAAAAAAAAGAAAAAAGAAAAAAGTGAAATCTTCAAAAAAACCACACACAGTTAAGAAACCAAACCACATGGAACAGGTTTACAGGTCACACAGAGAAGGAACAGGAAGGAGAGACGGGCGGTCGGATGAGGCGGGATGAGAGGACACACGAGGGCCAAACAGAGAAGGGGACATGAAGCCGAGGCAGCAGAGCAGAGCAAAGCAAAGCAAAGCCAGGGAAGGCTTTCGGAGGTGCAGGGCTGCGGCAGCCGCGCAAAGCACAGAGGAGCCGCACACGGGACGTTGGGGGCGGGGAGCATGCCACGGGAGTCGGGGGCCACACGCACACACACCGACACACAGCTACACTTGGAAGCCTGCACAATGTGAACGAGTTGTTTGTGCCCAGCGCCTCTTTCCTTCATGCATTTGGGAGGTAAACACTCGAGTATGGGCTCAAAGCCCTGGCCAGCCATTGCAGCTTGCTAAGGAGCTCCCTTGTTTCCTGGAGTTTGGGGTTTATGTTTGTGTTCTGAAAACACAAAACCAAAAAGAAAAACAAAACAAAAGGCAGAGGCCAGAAGTGGACAGCCAACCCTGAGATTCCCCTCCAGGTTTTGGGGTGCGGGGATTGGATATGGAGGCTTTGACACTGCACCACAGTGAGTAAGCCAGGAACTTCAGGTCCTGAGGCCTTCATGCTCTCCTCTAAGAATGGGAGGAGCCTGGCCTCTGGTCTCCAGGGCTGGTGCAAAGAGCCCTGGATTTGGAATAAGAAGGGCCAGGTTGAAGTCCTGGCTTGGCCATTCCTTATGCCTTGGCTGTGGAGAGCTACACTACTACCTATCTGGTCATGTTCTAAACTGCCTTACAGGGTGCAGGGGGACAGGAACATATGCCTCGTATCTTATGGGACCGATGGGACTTGGAATAAAGATATTTCTTGCTGTCTTCCCAGTGCTGACTCAAAGTAAGGCAAAAGAGAAAACACAAGATGGCTTGATGCTACCAAGTGGACTGGCCACGTGTCATATGGCCTTGGCCATGAGGGCAGGAAGCCTGTCAGAGACAGTTGTGGGGAAGTCCTTGGGGTCACAGCTTAGAACTCAGCAGAACCACAGGGAGCTCCTCTGTGGGCCTGGTTAGGGAGATCCCTGTTCCCAGAAGAAACTTCTAGATGGCTCTGACTGCTGAGCCCACGTCACAGCTGACAGATGGCTTTCCATTTCTAAAGGTGCTGCCATTGATCAGTTCCCCGCTTGGGCTGTGCTGTCTGCCTCTTGTCCCCAGTCAGCCCTCCTCCTTTGCTACTTCCTCTTAGCTACAACTTCCACTTGCCTTCTGAAGAACATTGTCCCTTCTCCCTACACACTAGTGACCCCTGAGAACTCTGCTTGCTGGAATCCCGGCGGGCAAGCTGTGGACCTGGGGCAGGAGAAGGCAGGCAGGCAGACTGAGCGCGCTGCGCTGCCCTGTGGGACGCCCTCAGCTGTCTCTGTCTCTGGATCTGATCTCCTAAGCAGCTTCTGTAGGCTGGCTGTTCATTTTCCGATCTAATAAATAAGCTATTGAACGCTTGGAAATAGTAATAATTTAAAAAAGGTATAGCCTTAGTTCGCTTATCTTTTCTTTGTTGTTTGTTTGCTTTAAGGGAAGGTCTAATATAATTTAGGCTGGCCTCAGGGTATGACCTTGAACTTCTGATTCTCTTTATCTGTATTTCTTGAATGATTTTCTTAGGGACTTGGGAGTCTAATCCAGGGCCTTCTGAACATTAGCCAAACACTAGGCAAAACCCAGCCTTCCTCATCTGCAGGATGGGAGTGCAGGTGTCCCTCCAGTCCCTGTATCTTTCTAGTTGGTGCTCTGACACCTGAGGCTGACTTGCCTATGACACTGTCTGTCTGTCTGTCTGTCTGTAATGCCTAGCGTATGAAGGAAGTTAAGGGATAGTGGCAAGCCCCTGTCATGTGACTGACAACGCAGAGGGACGACACACAATGAGATGAGGCCCCTCCCCGCCCCCCCCTGGCATGGAGACAACAGAAGGAATGAACTGCTCTGGACAGGACTGTGGGGACAAGACTTTTCGGGACACCCCGCCATGGCCATCTCAAGACTCCACTTCGGGTTTTCTCTGCAGCTGAAATGGAAAAAAAAAATAGGGGAAGAAAAAAAAAAAAACAACAAAAAACAAAAGCAAAAATCTCTTCCATCTCCCAGCCTGCCTGCTCTAAAGATGGGCTTTCAGGACAGGAGACCTGTGGGTGGGGGGCAGGGAACAAGGCAGGGCCAGTGGATGGGACTGTGGAAGTTTGCTTTCAAAGGTCTGAGGGACCTGGAGCTCTTGGCCACTGGGGTCTCTGGGGAGGCAGAAGCCTTGCTCTGAGGTGGGCTCCGCATACTCGAATGTTTACCCGGCTTCAAGGAAGCCAAGCGTCTGGGATTGATTCACAGTCGTTTCAGGCTCAAGGGTAAAGACTCACAACCTCTTTAAATTTCACTCTCTCTTGCTGAACTCTGTGTCCAGGTTTCTCTAGCCCTCTAGGAAACAAAGACATGGAATATTCAGACAGTCGGAGAGCTCAAGGGTCCCCCCAGAAGCAAGCCGTTTCCTTGCCAACCCAAGCTTGCACCAAATCCGTTACCACAATGCTAAGGAGAAAACCCAGCTTTCCTCTTTGCCACTGTCTGCACAGCTCCTCACCACAAATGCTGCACACACTGGCGGTTCCTGAAATCCAAGTCTAAAGGTGACATGGGGGTGCTTGGGGCTGAGTGTGTGCGTGTGCGTGCGTGCGTGCGTGCGTGTGCGTGTAGATCCTTGCCCTTGGCATAGTGGGGCTGAAGCGAGGGTCAGTGTGAGCCTCTTGAGGCTTGCGGGGGACGGGGATGGCTTGAGGCAACCGAAGAGCCTGAGGGGGATGGAGAGGAGGCTGGCTGGCTGAGCCTGGTGCGGCCCTGGTTGACCAGTGGAGGCACGCTATGACTCTGTGGGCTAGAGGAACACCCGCGGGTACAGCCTCTCTACTTTCCACACATAGGGTGATGGAAGGGGTGCCCCTTCTCCTCTGGAAAGCCATGGGCACCAGCATCAGTTCCCAGATCTAATGCCATCCTCTGTGTTATCCAGTCCAGCTTGTCTGGAAAGTGGTGCAGAGCGGAGCCTGAGGGGCTTCAGGTCATACTCCCATTGTCCCCCCCCCTTGCTTGTGGCCTTGGCCAAGTGGTGTCTCTGGTGGCCCCGGGAAAGCCTCCTCTCCTCGGGGTGAGATGTATGCGAAGTGAAGGAGGTGGAGGCTCTTGAGTAGGGCTCAAGCACACAGCATTAGTGGCGCAGCCTTGAACCTCCAAGCGGAAACCCAAATTGAGTTTTGAGTCGGGATGAGAAAAGCTTGCACCTGCCCTGGGTTCTCTCCCAAATGCTCTGGTCCCATCCCAACTGAGCATGTCTCCCCATGCATACTGTCTATACCTGGGGCCATCTAACAGCTGCGCCGTGGAGGGGTGCACAGTGGGCTCTCCAATAGAAGCTTTCCTGTCCTACCCCTTTGTAATCAACTTTTAATGAGATGAAGGAAAGCGGTAACTCCTGGCGTTTGCCTCAGCAGGCATGTGGCCAGCCCTGTGCTGGGGAGATCTTGCAGTCTGCTATCCCAGCTTCCTCCACCTTTCTGCTTTCTGTCTTGCCTATTGGACCTTCTTCCTATCAGAAGAAAGAGTTTTGCCCTCTGAAGGGACCTTGTCTGATATCTAGAGGGTGTCCTGAGTCCCATGAGAGCAGAAGACAGAAAGCACGCAGGCAGAGGATGAGAGGATGTCTATTTGATATCCGAATTGTGATCTCGGTGATCGAAACGCCTCCTTAAACCACGCGGGTGGCAGCCCTCCTAGGAGACTCTGCACTCCGCAGAGGAACGGTCTGGATGTTGAGACCTCATACCCAACAAAGGGCCCAAAGAGATGAAGAATTACAAACTGCAGCTTAGAGCAGAGGGTAGAGCAGTGGGAGACTGTTAAGGAGGCTGGGGAGGTGACTGTGGGGACAGCTGAGGGAGCTGAGCTTGCCCGACCCGAGAGGGAATGAAGGATCATGGGCCAAGATGGTAGCCGAGCCCCACCTCGGCTTTCTTCCTACGACTGCGCTAAAGTTAGGGCTACAAGGAATGAAGGAGGGACTGGTTTGTCTGGAGACAAGAGCGTGGGGGCACAGGGGCCTGTCTGCTGAGGTGAGGGAGGGACAGGCTCCTTGATGACTCTGTATTGGTGAGGAAGAAGAGGGTGGCATGAGCGAGTGGCTCTCTGTCCTAGAATGTGAGCGCAGAGCTAGAGGGTGACTCAAGGGTAACCTCGGGGGATACGTGGATGCTTGGGAAAGCTGCATCAAAGAGGTGAACCGGGATGGATAGAGAATAAAGCGTGTGTCCTGCAGCTAGGCTCCTAGTGGTCAGAACGCGGGGTGATGCGGGAGTCGCCAACAAGGATATCTCCATGGGAACACTTGGTGACTGACTACACTTCAAGATGGGAGGTGCCAAGCAAGGCCAGAACTGGATTGATGTCACAGGGAGGAAGGAAAAGCCAACTCAGTAAGCACGGGCTCACTCACAAAGGTGAGGAGGGGTGTCTGCTCTGAAGGGAAATCCTGGCTTTGATCTCTCAGGGACTCAGATACCGCGTACTCGGGAGTGCCTTTGCCTCATTGGGACTAATTTTATGTCAGTGGGAAAACATGATTGGGCCTCCTAGCCATCCAACCAGGGAACGGGATGCCATGATGTCACAGGACACCAGCATAGGCTACCGACAGGCTCCTGGTGATCTGTGCATCCTGCGGGAGCTGGAGGGCCCTAATGGATGAACCTGTATGCAGAGCCTCCCTACCGCTGAGTGTCCTGGGGGTCCTGGTTTGGGATGGGTGTAGGGGCACTTTATAATGGAGTCTGTTTCTCATCAAAGACCTTGAAGACTGGCTGGGGTAACACATGCGCTGTGTCGGTTAAGAGGCCAGAACTGAGGCTCCATGCACGTTGAGAAGGCTTGAATGGAGGCAGACAGGAAATACAGAGGACTCTTTTGGCGCCCGAGGCCCTGGACAGGTCCAGCAAAGAACTAGGTCAGAGGCAGTGGGCATGGGCAGATGTGTTTGGCAAAAGGAAGATAAGGCTTCGGGGCTTTAGTTCAGGTGGTAGGCACCTGCTGGAAAGCACAAGGTCCTGGCTTTGGTCCTCAGCCCTGGGGGGGGGGGGAAGACAGAACAACAAAAAGGACCCCCGCCCCCAAATAAGGACACTGGCAGAAGGAAGATGAAGAGGAGGTGAGAGTTCCAGGGTCCCTCTCATATGAGAAAAGGATACGAAGGTTAGACCAGCTCTTTTGGGACTAGCTGCCACCCATGCAAGACGTGTGTACCCCACTATTTTCTACTTGAGATCAGCTAGATGGAACAGGAGCCTTGTCTGTACCAGGAAGGGGTCAAGACTTGAGCATGTTGAGCATGCGCCATGCTCTGGGGGAGAAGGGCTGGTGAGGCAGTTGGTGTGCACAGTGTACAGGGTGGGGGTGCAGGTGACCCTGTAGTGCTTCAACACTCCTGGCTGTGACCTCCGACCTTCAGTGACTTGCTTGACTACTGTGTTGAGTCCCTCTGTGATTGTGACCCCTGAGAGACGTCAGCACTGCCAGACCTTCCCTCGTGGACCAAGCTTTACCCGACAAGGTAAGACACTGGAATGAGTGCTGTCCTGTGCCTTTCTCGGTGACTGCCATCCTCTGGCCTCGGGTCCTTTGGATTATGGAAATATTTTGACTATGGTATGACCCTTGGATGGACTAAGACCTGTTGAATGCTCATAATTCTAGTGACCCACTGCTGGTGACAATCCCTGAGCCCCAGCTAGCCCCATGACTGCTTGAGAACTCTTGACCAATGACACTGTCTCTAGTGGCCCTTCAGCCCCCGGGCCTTACAGTGACCCCTGTCCCCCCATGTTCTCTGGAACCCGGCCCCTGCCCGCCTGCCCGCCCAGGAGCTGGCGTTGGCAGTGCCAGCGGAGGCGGTAAGGAATCACACTCACGCCCAGCTGCAGCAGGAGGAAGGCTGGTCGGAGAGGAAAGAGCATTGGATAACGACACGCGACTAGGGCTAGAGAGACTGGCTACGTCCTGGCTCTGGCTGGTGACGGAGGACTGTCTCCGCAGGGCCCCCTGGAAGGAGGCCCCGCTCTTGAAAGTATTGACTACTTCAATCTGCAACGGAGGAGAGAACGAGACAAGTTGCGAGAAGAAACGAACACCACAGCTACACAACTGACGGGCGCAACGTCACAAACAGCCGCAGCCACGGCGACAAGGACGACACCACTTAAAACAAAAATACCAGACACACTCCAAGGTTCGGAAAGATGTCTGCTCAGCTCTGGGCCCATCTGTAGGCCCTGGGGATCCCAAGCGGGGGTGGGAGGTGGGGGGAACGGCATGTGACCTCTTCCCTCAATAGTGGCTCAGGAGCTGGGGAGGCAGTGACGTCAGAAAGGAGCGGTGGCTTCAGGCATAGAGCCAGAGTAATATGGTGAGACCTTTGGGTGGACTGACTTTGGATGGCTTATTTACTAGCTAGGTGACCTTGGGAAAGTCCTGTTCCTTTTCTTCACGGAAGGGCAATGCCATCCGTCTGGCTGACGTGTAAGTGTCATAGCACCTGGCCTACAACAGCGTGCAGACAAGGCAGGCTCAGAACCATTCACACCTATCCAGGATTATAATCATCAGGGGGCTGCGGTCCCCTTCCCTCCTGAGATGTGAGACCTGTAGGGCAGTGTCACCTACCCCAGCCCTCCCAGGAAACGGGGCCTTGCCAGGGTCCTGGTCACGGCAGGAGAGTCCAGACCTCTGGGAGGCAACCCTGACCTGAGTCTAAACCCACTTCCCTAAATTGCAAGTGGGTAGAAGAGGGGAGTCACCCTCCTCTCAGGGGCTGTAGGAGTCACACGAGTCCCTGTGGGCTGCCAGGAACTCCAGTGGAGCTGTTTGCCGGAGTCCATGGAGACAGTGGACGGCTTGGGCATCACTTGTGTGGAGACTGTGTGGGCGAGGGTCTGGGGTGACGCTCCACAGGTGTCTTTCTGGGCAAGAGATCTCTCCCTCCGGATCCTACAGCACATTCACAAACTACACCTGCCCTAGGCACGGGGGTGGGGGTGGGTCTTGGGAGAGCATGAATGTGTGTGTGTGTGTGTGTGTGTGTGTGTGTGTGTGTGTGTGTGGCCTTCCTGTGTCATCGTGTGCCACACAGTGGCTACCTAACTTCTGCTGTGGAGATGGAGCCTGCTTTCGGCTGAGCAGGCACTGTGCATGTGTGTTTTTTATGTGTAAACTTGGCTTGCACGCATACCTCTGTTTACTGGGATTTTAACCTTTGTTCCGCATCTAGGTGGGAATCAAGGGGGCAGTGCTTGGAGACTCTTACAGAGGCGGAGAATGTGGGCGTTATCTGTAAAGATGAATATAGCTCCCAGGCTGACAAGTTCCCACCAGTATTGTCTGCTCCTGCTGGTAGCCACCCCAGCCACAGTAGACCGCACACTCACCTCAGCCCTCATAACCACCCCCATCCTCTCAGGGGGATCTCTCTGCAGAATCATGGTGGCTGAGAGTTATGTCAACTCCTGGCTAGGCTGAGGAGGCAGTGCTCTTCCTGAGGCCACACTCTGCTTCAGTAGCAGAAATGTTTGTGTGCGCACGTGTGCGTGCACGCGCGTGCTCACGTGGCTGGAGGGATGGGGAGGGCTCTTCTGAGGCCAAATCACAGGTATGGGGAGTGTTCACTGAGCCCACTTCGCGGCTTCTACAGCCGCCTGCCCTCATGTCAGAGAGTGAGGGCGCACTGGAACACACTGGCCACACACCCCTAAGACTGGCCCAGCCCTAGGTGCTCCCCCTACCTGTGTCTGGATGCGGTTCAGGCCCCGGAACCACAGGATCTGGCCACGGCGAAGCTCCCGCTCTGCGTGGTCGATCTCCTCCACATCCTCGTTTAACTCCTCCTCAGGGATCTCCTCCTTCTGCGTTAGCCGCCCTGCCTCTTTCAGGAACTTGAGCCTGCTGGTGGGGATGGTGGCGATGACCTGCAAGGGGTGGATGTACCAGCCGAAGGTCAGGACTGCGGGTTCCCTCCCAGCCCCTGAGTCCCTCTCCCTGTTTCTCTGCCCATTTCCCTAGTCACACGAAAGGCTTCCTCTTTAACCTTCTGCCCATCCTAACTCAACTGTTGGTTATTTATCAATAGCCTTTTTGCTTCACCCACTTGTCGGACACAAGGACACAGTGGAACAACTTGGCCTTGAGGAACTGGTCACTGTGCCTTGGAATGCCCCAGGCCTTATTGGTCATGTGAATTAAGACAAATCATGTGCCCCTGCTGAGTGCTGGACTCCTATCGATAAGGCTTAGGAGCTGTGAGGGGCCCAGGCAGGTACTTCGTGCATGCTGGACAGGGCCTTCTGTGGATGGCCGTCAGTGAGCACAGTGTGCACCGAAGAGGTCAGTCCGGGACCCGGAAGCTGTATGTGTGTGGGATACGAGCATCCTGCCGCTTTCCTGAAGGCCTTGGTTCCCAGGCTTTACATCTGTGAGGGCAGGCAAGGGCTGAACCATGCACCCGGGCTTCCTGGGAGGTCAGGGTCAGTGCTGGTAACTGGCACTGACCTCACTGCTCATGAGTCCGCTCCCCTGGATGCTGAGGGAACTCTCAGGGTGCAGACCCCAGGTCCCCAGGAAATAGGGAAAGGGGTCCTAACCAAACTTAGTTCTTAATGCTCCAAAGAAGTGCCAAAGGATGTTTGCCTGGATCTGAACTTTATCTCTGAGTTAACATTTGCCGCTGAAATTTCTACACGTAGGAAGGCTAGGAAGTGATTCCCATTGAGTCAGGGTATTACCATGTAGTAATGAGGCTGGCCTCAAACTAGTGGTGAACCTCCTGCTTCAGTCTTCCAAGCTCTGGGGTTACATTCATCACCATACCCCATGGCCACCTTACCCCCATCTCCTCTACCATCTCTTTAGCTTTTATTTTTTATTCTTTGAGGCAAGGTTTGGATATGTAGCCCACCACACAGCCTTCAAATATGCAATCCTCCTGCCTCAATCTTCTGAGTGCTGAGATTATAAATGTGGACCACCATACCTGGCTCACTATTGTGGTTTCTTAGTCTAGCCTGGGGACCTGAGAATCATCTTAGGCCTATGGTGAGTCGACTGCCTAGATCCCTGGACACCTTGGGACTAGTTCTTTCAGCTTAGTTTATTGACAAAGGTACTTCTCTCATGTAGAGTCCTGAGTCAGAAGACGGAGATTTCAAGCTGTCAGCAGTATGATGGTATATGTGATGGTGTGTGCATGTGTATGCATTCATGCATGTGTGTGTGTGCATTTGTATGTGCATGCACATGTGTATGTATGCTTAGAACTTGGGAAGAGGTAGAGAATGAACCAGATGAAAGAATGTTCTAGGGTTAGAGATGGAGTGGCCATCAGAGAGCACCTTCAAGTGGGGAGACCCCCTAGATAGGCACAGGGCCACCTCAAGTCACATGGTAGTACGGCAGGATATGCCATATTACCCTGTATGGGACCACAGGTCACTACTCTCAGGATACCAACAGACGATTCCCCTTTCAGCATGTTGGCTTCAGGTTCTGAGCTGTAGCAGCCCCTCCTAACTTTATTATTATTATTATTATTATTATTATTATTATTATTATTATTTATTTTTTGGTCAGCTTCTACTTCTGGCAAGTCATGCCAGTAATAATAAGTAATAATTTCATTGCCTTTGGACATACATTGAAGTTAAAAGCAACTGCTTGCAATTTAAAAAAGAAAACACCAGCAGCAGTGAAATTCAGGTAAAAGGTCAAAATCAGAGTGTTGGTACCCATGTGGCCTGCATTTGGAGACTTGAACGGACTCTATTGCTCAGACGCCCAGTGTCGGGAAGGGCCTTCCCTGGTATGGACAGGGGGTACACGTCACAGCTAGGACCTCTCCCGTTGATCTCCTTCCTTTGGCTCGGCACCCCCCCCCCCTCCCCCCCTCCCCCCACTCCCCCCGCCACACACCTGGCCCCAGACGAGCTCTCCCAGGCCTATGAAGATGCACCACATCCACTGGTCCAGCTGGAGTGGGGAGCAGCTGAAGGGTTTTCCGCCAAACTGCACGATCACTATCTGCAGGTCAGAGATCGAAGGGACAGACAACGGAGATGGCACGGAGGGCTGGGGAGCCACCGCCTTGCCCAGCCCGGGTTGAGTGGGGGCTGGGTACCTGGATGGCGAAGGTGCCAAGGACGATGGTGCAGAAGATGGGGTTCCGGAAGATCCCGTCAAAGACGTTGCGCTCGCCGTGGATCTTGCGGGCGTTGATCTCATTGAAGAGCTGCATCATGACGAAGGTGTTGAAGATGATGGTGTAGTGCTCCGAGGGGGGGGAGTGCAGGGGGGCGTTCCTTCCGCTGTCGATCTGGAACATCTTCTCACCTGCCAAGCCAGAGGGGTGGGGCCAGGCTGAGGTGTGGAACGGGGCACCATGTGGCCTGTGCCTCCTGCTCAGTGAGACACTCCTTTCTCTAGAGCAGCGGTTCTTAACCTGGTGGGGGGGGTCACCAGGGCGTGAAGACCCCTAAGGGGTCACTTTAGGAAGATTGAGAACCACTGATCTAGAGGATAAGTGGCTTGGGACCGGTTGCCTTTTCTGTGGGCATCTGAGAAAGGTGGCATGCCAGCTGCCTTACGAAGGGGCACTCCTTATGAAGGGCGACTGTATTGAGAAGACACAGATCCTCGACACAAGCCACTGCAGCCTAAGCAAATGTGGCCTGGAGACCTGTGTATCTGAGGCCCCGGGGCCCAGACTGTAGTGCTATGGGGAAGTAGTGGAACCAGAGCGTCATGGAGCACAAGCTGTCCTTGAAGTCACTATGTAGCTAAGGATGACCTTAACCTTCGGTCCCTCCTGCCTTTGCTTCCTGAGTGCTGGACTTACAGGCAGGCACCATTCCGCCTGGGTTGTCGGCTGCTTGGAATGGAGCCAGGCACCTGAGGCCTACTGAGCAAAGGCTCTACCACACCCTAGCCCTAAGGGAGGCGAGGGAGCCTCTTCAGGGTGGAGTCTGCTGGGACATTTCAGGCCACTAGGGGGCATTGTCTTGAAGGGAACTGTGGGGCCTGGCCCGTGCCTTCCTCTGCTTCCTGGGCAGGAAGCGAGCAGTTTTTCTTCCCTTTGCCTTGTCACTGACTCCACACAGAGGAATCATCTGACTATGACCTCTCCGAAAGAGTCCAAACGAACCCCTTTTCTAAGTTAATTATCTCAGGGACCTCACTGTAATGAAGGAACACTGAATAAGGCACAGGGCCTCAGTGGAGGAGCTGGGAAAGGAGCTGACATCCCAACAGGTTGTGTGTCCCTCCCCAAGGAAGTCTACATTCTCCATGAAGACATCTTCCCGGAGTGAGAAGTCCCTAGAAGGGGCCAGGGAAGGGGCCGGCTGTCTGGCCCAGGGCTTCGGCTCTTAGCGGCTAACCTAACAGAAAGCTTTCATCAGTCCCAGATGCTAACGCTACAGATGACTTTGAGGTGAGCCAGCCTGGGACGAGGCGTGGCCACTTCTGGCTCCCTGCGGGCTGCAATCTGCACTTCCCTCCTATGCCATGATTTCCCCATGCGTGAAACAGAATGAAGCCAGACATCGGCCGTTGGCCGTGGCGTGTCCAGAGGTTGGTGCCCTACGCCCAGAGGGGTGAGTGCCAGGGCGCTCGCTCACCTACAAAGAGCAGCGTGAAGATGAGGGTGAGCTGGTAGACGGCGTGGCCCAGGATGTTCTTCATCATGGTTCGCGAGATGAGCGGCTTGTTGCGGCCGTAAGGTTTCCTCAGGAGCAGAGTCTCGGTGGGCGGCTCCGTCGCCAGGGCCAGGGAGGCAAACGTGTCCATGATGAGGTTCACCCAGAGCATCTGCACAGCCTTGAGGGGGGAGTCCTACGACAGTGGCAGGGAGAAGACTGTCACAGAGGGAGCCACCACAGCCACAGAGTATCGGATGGACCCGCTGCTGGGTTTCAGCAGGTTCCCACTAGAGGATGCAGGATGCCCAGGCTCTGGGGCTCTGCGCATGTGCGTGACAGGATCTTGGAGCTTCTAAGGAGAGCAATATGAACTCCAAAAGAAATGTCCTGTCATGATAGGAAGTCTGTCAAGTAAGCAAAACAGGATGCTAAAACTACAGGTTATCACCACAAACACGCCAGTGTAGACACAGTCTGATTCGCTCTGCACGGTCCAGGCTGGACAGAGTATGCCCCATGTACACTGACTGAAGAAGCTGACCCACTCACCCTTCACGGCTTACAACTACAGGCCTTGTCCACAGCAGCCAGGGCTGGCCTTACCCAGAATCCTCTGCCCCTTGCCATGGGCTCTACTCTTGATCTTAGCTTCCTGTCTGCCCGCCTTCTCCATGCGCCCCTGGCTGTTCTGCCGCCTCCCCCCTGCCTGGTAGGGCTGCGCTGGGCTTTCTGCTGCCTTTCCACCTTATCTGATTACAAGATTCTCAGAGTCAGGTGTGCAATTTTCCCACCAAAGCCTGCGTGGCCCTGCTCACTCAGGGGTGTTGGGCCAACTGATCCTTGTCTCCAAGCCTGTTTTCTTACTGGCATCTGTCCAGTCTCCAGGAAGCTGTCATGCAATGTCTCTAAGGTACCACTAGAGGGAGCTTTTCGTACACAGACCAGGAAAGATGCCCCCTAAGTAGACAGGGGACCCCCAATCCAACCAACTCTCAGGCCTGAAGTGGCACACATGGTCAAAAGTGCAGCCACCATGGGCGTCACCGTGATGGAGGGCACAGCAGAAGGAAGGAAACAGTGTCCTATGGGCCATGTGGCTCTTGGGGGCCGCTGCACATTGGACTCTGGGTTGCCCTTTGGGTAGGGGATTGTGTAACTGGGAGGAGTCGGGCCTCTGAGACCCTCTTAGAGCTGAAGTCACTCTCCTTCTCCAGACCAGAAAGTCAGCTCCTGGGAGATGTAGTTAGGAGACAGCAGGAGCCAGTGTCTGAGCATTCTCTCCCCAGAACCTGCGTCCACCTCTGTGAAACGGCACTCACCCCACCTGTCTCCACCTGTCTAAGCAGGCAGCCTGCTGAGGGCCCAGCAGCAGTGATCTGGGCAGACAGAGTCTCACTCACCTCATCCCACTGCCTCCTCTACTCGCCTCATCTCTTCGAATCCACCCTGCTCTGGCGTGAAGGTCCCACACAGCCTGACTGGCTCTGGGTCCTCATCTGGGCACCTGATCTCCCTTGGACCTGCACTGCCTCTGCCTCGCTTCTGCCAGCCTCTGGAGCAAGGGTCAGGCTGGTGCCAGTGGACAGAAGGGCATGAGGCCCGATAGCTCTCATTTCTGGGGCCACCTGAGTCACACTACCTCTCCAAGCCTCATTTCACAGCTGGCGGCTGCTCAGAGGTCCAAGATGGTGTCCTGGTCTTGGGAGGAACACCACGGTGTGTGTCCATCCCTGAGGTTGTGATCCTAACAACCTGGCCCTTTTCAGCCTTTGGTATGATTCTCCCAGGACCCACCTGTGTAATGCAGGCACCCGTGAAGGCCACGATCACGGCCACCACGTTGACAGTGAGCTGGAACTGCAGGAACTTGGATATGCTGTCATAGACATTACGGCCCCACATCACTGCCTTGACGATGCTGCTGAAGTTGTCGTCTGTCAGGATGATGTCGGAGGCCTCCTTGGCCACATCTGTGCCTGCGATGCCCTGTGGAGACAGGGACAGGAGCCTAGTAGGGCAGCCGGAGAGGTGAGAGGCTCTGTCTGGCCATTCTTACCTCTACACAGCCTTAGTTAGTCCCGTGCACCTCACCCCTGACTCAAAGGAACTGGCGCCGCCTGACCATGCACACATACACATGTGTATGCATACACGCATACATACTTGTACATATATATATACAGGCATGCACATGCTCATACAATCACCCCTCTGAGGCCAACTTTCTTCCCTGGGAAGTCCGGCCTTGCCCCACTCCTCTTTGACCTTTAAGCATCCAGCAGGACAGAGCTGACCCCAGCAGGACACCGCCTGGCCCTCCGGGGAGACCTCTGAGGAGGCTAGGCTGGGGCTCAAAGCTTGGGTTGCACACAAAGTGTGTGGAGAGGGATGAGTAGTAAGTGTATGTAGGGAATCCCGCAAGCCAGTATGAAGCGGGGAGTCCAAGCTTACTATCCTCGCCTTTGAGACCCTGTCTGACACCCCCTGAAGCCCTCTCCGAGACGCCCTTACCATTGCGAAGCCCACATCGGCCTTCTTGAGAGCAGGCCCGTCGTTGGTCCCGTCCCCCGTCACAGCCACCACCTGCCGCTGCTCAGTGTGTGTGCTGTCGATGATGCCTAGTGGGTAAACGGTATGCTCAGGGCCCGTGGCCAGCCCCGAGCCTCCGCATGACCTCCTGTCCTGTCCGTCTGTCCAGCCAGCCCCTTCAGTCACTGCTCTTCCCAGCCTGTTCAGAGCCACCAGGCTCTTGATTAGCCCAGGTTGGCTCGGGGCTTCCCATTCTCCAGTACTGTCTGCTCTTCCAGTCCTTTGCCATACTACCTAGAAGCACAGTCCTGTAGCTGTTCTGCCCAGACTCATGAGTTTGCTGCATCTGCAGGGACTCCCGCATCTGCTGTCCAGCATGTTCTACCTGGGAACTCCAGTCAGACGCGTGTGGGGAGGCCTTGACCATGTCATTTGCCATCCTGACCCATTGGGTGTGACCTCTCTCTGACCATACACCTTCAACGATAATTGGTAAGAACCAGATTGAACACAACCATGCTTGCCCCTCATGCCAAAACTGTGGCTTCTGGCCTCCTTGTCCGTGTGTAGACATTGCCCTGTCTGTACCAGGTACACGAACAGCAGCAGCCTGTAAGGGCAGGGGACAAGTTCCCAGGTTGGGGATACCATTCCTTCTAACTACCCCACCCCCCAGGCCAGCTTCCATGCCTGGTTCTTCAGAGATGACCCTGGCTATTCCCACTGGCTGGCTCCGCCTGTTTGAACTCCTATCTCTGGAGTTGGCAGGTCAGTCTACGACTTTCCTGGTTCCTCGGCCATTACTGGGCTCCTCAAATGCAAGGAACTCACTGGGCCCTGTGCTGCATGGTTCTCCAGGGCTTCCTTGTGGTCATATCTCCATCCTGCCTCTCCTGGCCTCTCAGCAGCTGGTCCCACAGTGGACCGTGTTCTTCTATAGGCCTTTCTCCTGGGTACCTCCCACCCCTGGGTACCTCCTCCTCTGCCTGTCGCTCTGGTCTCTAATGGTCTCCTTTCTGCCATCACTCAGTTGGGTGGCCTGGGTTCTGGGGCTTCCCTTCCCCCCCATATGCCCATCCCCCCATAGGGCTCTCGCTGAGGCCCACATTTTCTTGACAATGGCTGTCTATTGAGATGGTACTACTAGGACTTCAGAGACCCTGGCAGATCTACATTAAATGATCGGCATCTTATCAAGCCTGTCATGCCTGACACCCAGGTAATGGGGGTGGGCCAGCAGCAGGGTCTGTCCAGGAGCACTCTATGGGATTCTCTGCTGTTTCTCCACGCTGTATCCATACACAACCTACGTCCACTCATCGGCTCACACATAGTACTCTACCCATCCTTGCTGCAGCTGTCAACATTTGGAAGATCCCAGTAGCCCCTCTGCCTCAGGTCACACTCCCAAAACGTGCCTCCTCTCCTGACCCTCCAGTGTATATCCCTTTAGCCCATGCAGTGACACCGCCACTGGCCCACCATGGCCAAGGCCAATCTCCCCCAGCTTCTGCTTGCTTCTCCCTGATGACGTCAGAGGCTCTGATGCCCGTGCTGTCTGGATCACAGAACTCCCCTCCATCCACATCCCCGGGGCTTCACACCCTCCTCAGCCTGAGCAAGAGTCCAGTGGCTGGAGCAGAGCAGCCTCCTGCACCGTGCAGGTATATGGTCTGGTGTCTGTCCCGTGGAGCCTGTGCTGTCCATGGTGGAGGACCAGCTAGAGCACACAGTAGGTCCTCCATAAATGCTCAGTGAAAGAGTCAGGGAGTGAACTGCAGGGTCAGTGAGGAATGAGGGTGAGCTAGGCCCTCTGCTGTGGTGTCTGAGGTCCTGGGGTCCCATGCTTCTATCCGCAGGCCACAGCTGTCTCTAACTGGAAGACACATGACTCTAAGGCGCCTAGGGGTTATCCTAGGCAGGAGTAAAAACCCCACCTTCTAGATATTTTACAGATGGGGAAACTGAGACCCAGAGTGGACAGGCTTGCCAAGACCTCAGAGAGGATAGTGGGAGTACTGAGACGCATGAGTGCTGATTGGGGTTCCTGAGGCTTTGTGAGTGGTGATGTGCTAATGAGGGGGGGGTGTTCTAGACTTCTGCTATTCCTGGGACTTCTCATCCTCTGGGTCTGCTTACAAGGGTTGGCTGAAAGCTTCCTACCTAAGTTCTGGCCAGATGGAGGAGGAGGACGGGCTGCCTTTCAGATGTCAAAGAGCAGCAAATACTGCCAAGCCATGAGAGAGCGGACTTTGCGGAAGGGTCTTGAAGGTCTGCACGACACAGGCTTTATGCGTATGGACTAGGCCACCTCTAGCCCAGCCAGGCCCAGGCTCACAGAGGAGGTTGGAGGAGCAGAAGAGAGTCCCACAGTCTCCTGAGACTCCCCAGGGGCCTCTGCAGTCCTCCCAAGGCTGAAAGGGAACAAGTCAGAAGGCCCCCGGGGGAGGAGAGTCCCTGATGAGCCCTCTTCCCTTCTGCTGTGGAGCCTGTGTTGTCACAGTGAAGGGCCAGCTTAGAGCCCACAGCGAGGAAGCTGCAATGCCATGCAAATTGGGCTTGGTTTAGGCTGGGCGAGTTCTGGACTCAAAATTACCATAGCTACCCAGGCTTACCTTTGACCAGGGTGTGCTTATCCGTGGGCGAGGAGCGAGCCAGCACCCTCAGCTTTGGCCAGATCTTGTCAATCCGCTCCTGTTCAATCTGGAGAGGGGTGTGGTATGTCGGTGGGGGTCGCAGAGAGAAATCGAGCCCCATGCAGAGTCACTGGGCTCTTCCAGGGCACACCAGCTGGCTTCTGTTCAAGCATGCGGGGCCCATGCCTCCCGGACCCCTCTTGAGCTTGGCCCACGGCAGAGCCTTTGCGGTGGGCGCGTGCGCATGCGTACCTCCCCCTTCTCGTTGCGGATCCTCCGATTGAATTCTTTGCCTTCCAGGCACAGGAAGTCCTCTCCAGGGTGGATAATGCCACACTTGATGGCGATGGCCCGGGCTGTGTTGATATTGTCACCAGTGACCATGCGGACTGTGATACCTGCCCGCTGGCACTTGCGGATGGCTTCTGGGACCTGTAAGAGAGGGCACCACTTAGGTAGGTCTTCCTTGTCTTAAAAACACCCAGGGGCATCTCTTCTTCCAGGAACCCCCGTAGGTAACTAACCAGGAGAGGTCGATGGTGCCTATGGCCTTCCTTTTATGCGTGTGACAGTCATTACCAATTGATCACAACATCCTCTGATTAAACCTGGTAGGAGCTCAGAATTCTCAGCGTTCAGAGTACCAGGCAGCTACTGCCTACCGACCATGATCATCTATCCTGAGATGAACATTATTGTTTCTGACCTGGACAAAGGGCATTGGGAAGATCCTAAAAAACCACCCATAAGTCTGGCCTCAGGCTGCACCCATAATCTCTGGGATCCATTCCTTTGTGTGTTTTCAATGTTTTTTTTTGGGGGGGGAGGGGAGTCATGTGCATTTGAGGTTACCTTATTTACACAGATTTAGAATAAATGCAAATGGTGCTTCTTCATGCTAAACAGGACCGAAAGGGACAAAGCATTGGGCTTTTGCTGTCTGAATTGACACACTGACTTCTGGTCAGCCAATCAGAAGGCAACAAGGCCCACCCCTCTCAGCAGCCTCCCCCCTTAGAGTGGCCAGGATGCGGGGCCAATGCTAGTGTTCATGGATGACCAGATGAGTAACTGGGAATCAAAGCGGGGGCAGACAGAGACATGGTGAGGGGGACAGAGACATGGTGAGGGGCAGAGACATGGTGAAGGGGGAGACAGAGACATGGTGAGGGGAGACAGAGACATGGTGAGGGGAGACTGAGACTTGGTGAGGGGAGACAGAGACATGGTGAGGGGGGACAGAGACATGGTGAGGGGGGACAGAGACATGGTGAGGGGGGACAGAGACATGGTGAGGGGGGCAGAGACATGGTGAGGGGCAGACAGAGACATGGTGAGGGGGGACAGAGACATGGTGAGGGGAGACAGAGACATGGTGAGGGGGGACAGAGACAAGGTGAGGGGGACAGAGACATGGTGAGGGGAGACAGAGACATGGTGAGGGGGACAGAGACATGGTGAGGGGCAGACAGAGACATGGTGAGGGGCAGACAGAGACATGGTGAGGGGCAGAGACATGGTGAAGGGGGAGACAGAGACAAGGTGAGGGGAGACAGAGACATGGTGAGGGGGGACAGAGACATGGTGAGGGGAGACAGAGACATGGTGAGGGGAGACAGAGACATGGTGAGGGGCAGACAGAGACAAGGTGAGGGGAGACTGAGACATGGTGAGGGGGACAGAGACAAGGTGAGGGGAGACAGAGACAAGGTGGGGGGGACAGAGACATGGTGAGGGGGACAGAGACATGGTGAGGGGGACAGAGACATGGTGAGGGGAGACAGAGACATGGTGAGGGGGACAGAGACATGGTGGGGGCAGACAGAGACATGGTGAGGGGAACAGAGACATTGTGAGGGGGGACAGAGACATGGTGGGGACAGACAGAGACATGGTGAGGGGGACAGAGACATGGTGAGGGGAGACAGAGACATGGTGAGGGGGGACAGAGACATGGTGAGGGGAGACAGAGACATGGTGAGGGAGACAGAGACATGGTGAGGGGCACCTGCTGCAAAGCGTCTCTGTAAGAGAGAACATGCCGCCGTGTGCAGAGACCTGGAGCATGCTGGAATCTTGGGCCTGTCGGGTGAGCCCAGCACCCAACTCTTCTTGCACACAGTGGACCTGAGCCCTCATTCCCACCCCTGTCCTGCCAAGCCACTGGAAAGGCTGTGACCTCAACCCTCCAGAATCCTCTGCTCTATGTGTGACGAGACCTTACTGTGAGAAAGTGCCTTTGGGGTGGTCACGGTCAAATGAGGGCAGGACTGGCATCCTGACGAGTCGGAGATGAAGATACAGAATCACAGCATGTATGTGTGTGACTGTGTATGTGACTATATGTATGAGCATATGTACATGTGTGTATTATATATGTATGTGTGATGTGTGAGAATGCATGTAAGCATGTGTGTATATGATGTATATGTGTGGGACTCTGTATGACTGGATGTATATGACTATATGTATGTGTGTATACATGTATGTTTGTATGTGTATGATGTATATATGTGCCTATATATATGTGTACAATATATGTATGTATGTACGTGACTGTATGTATGCTCGTGTGTATGTATGTGTGTGTATATATATATATATATGTGTGTGTGTGTGTGTGTGTGTGTATGTGTGTGTATATATGTGTGTGTGTGTGTATGTGTATGTGTGTGTGTGTGTGTGTATGTGTGTGTAGGCAGCACACTCGTCTTCAGCCCCAGAGCTGCTGTTCTTCTAGAAACCTGTACTTTATATGACTTTGGTCCCTAAGGAGGGATTCACGTGTTTAGAAGGGCCTAGAGTGGGAAGGGGCTTTGCATCACTGACTCCACCCCTCTGCACATTGCCGAGATCTGTCCAGGGTAACCCAGCAGATGGTTGGCCTGGCCTCCACTTGCACACCCTGGGGATGGGATGCTCCCCTCCTCCAAGGTCTACTGATCCACTGCGAAGCTAGTCTGGCTTGCTCTTTCAAAGAACCTTTATTTTTCTCACATGGAGTGTTACTCTGTCATACCGGAACTCTCCTACAGAGATGGGGGCTTTAGGAGACATGGACTTCAGTGCAGGCTGAGACTAAGGGTTCTGAAAAGCACAGAGGAAGGCGAGTGGAAGAGAAACCAGGGAGTACTTCCTGGAGGAAGGGGTGTCTGTTCAAAACAACTGAGGTTTTGGTTTGAGGGAGCACACAGGAGCTCAGGCCATGTAGATAGAACACACAGAGAGCAGTCCTGCCCACACTGCTGATCTCAAGGCATGCAGACAGAGAAAGCTTTGGGTGTGGGGGCTTTGGGGCTGTGCTATACAATGTGTGTGTGTGTGTGTGTGTGTGTGTGTGTGTGTGTATGTGTGTGTAGGCAGCACACTTGTCTTCAGCCCCAGAGCTCCTGTTCTTCTAGAAATCTGTACTTTATATGGCTTTGGTCCTTAAGGAGGGATTCACGTGTTTAGAAGGGCCTAGAGTGGGAAGGGGCTTTGCATCACTGACTCCACCCCTCTGCACATTGCCGAGATCTGTCCAGGGTAACCCAGCAGATGGTTGGCCTGGCCTCCGCTTGCACACCCTGGGGATGGGATGCTCCCCTCCTCCGAGGTCTACTGATCCATGGTGAAGCTAGTCTGGCTTGCTCTTTCAAAGAACCTTTATTTTTCTCACATGGAGTGTTACTCTGTCATACCGGAACTCTCCTACAGAGATGGGGGCTTTAGGAGACATGGACTTCAGTGCAGGCTGAGACTAAGGGCTCTGGAAAGCATAGAGGAAGGCGAGTGGAAGAGAAACCAGGGAGTGCTTCCTGGAGGAAGGGGTGTTTGAGTCAGTTCTGTTCAAAACAACTGAGGTTTTGGTTTGAGGGAGTACACGGGAGCTCAGGCCATGTAGATAGAACACACAGAGAGCAGTCCTGTCCACACTGCTGATCTCAAGGCATACGGACAGAGAAAGCTTTGGGTGTGGGGGCTTTGGGGCTGTGCTATACAATGTGTGTGTGTGTGTGTGTGTGTGTGTGTGTGTGTGTATCTTTCTATGTAGATCAGGCTAGACTTGAACTCACAAACAAAAAACTCAAAGCAAAAACAAACAAACCAAACCAACCAACCAACCAACCAACCAACCCCACAAAATAACAGTTCTGGAAGAAGCACAAGGCTCCAAGCGCCCTGCTGGGCTTTTTTCTCGTAAACCCAACAGGGGCAATGCAGCACCTGCAGCAGTTCCGGTCTGGTGACCCAGCAATGCTCCTTCCCTAAGAGCTCCTTCCCTAAGGCTGCAGTTGGGTCCTCGGGGTGGTGCCGTCAGCAGGTGCTAGAGCCTTTAAGATGGGGGTTGTATGTGTGATGTGTCTGGGGGAACTCTGGGACCCCGGGTTCCTGTGCTTCTTGCTTCTCAGCTCTGCCGTGAACTGGTTATGTGGCTCTGCCGTGTGCTTCCGTCAGGATGTGCCGCCGTCTTGCCACAGGCCCACTGGCCGTCAACTGACAGCTCTGAAGTCGTGAGCCCGCTGGGCCCTCCTTTCCCTTTTAGAAGCAGATGACGTCCAGTGCTTTGTTACAGTGATTGGGTTCGGGTTTCCCACTCCTTCCCTTTGCCCTCTGCCCCGGCTGCTGGGAACATCCTTCCCCTCAGCCTCGCGATGGCAGCCTCTCGTCTCTCTGCTCCGCAGGCATCGCAGTCCCTCCAGCCCAGAGGGACACTTCATTAAGTTGTTCTGAGGATTTTTTTTCATGCTCATTCACTCCACAAACAGCAGTGAATATTCAATTGTTCTGAGCGCGGAGGATCGACATCATTAAGACTCCAATCTCAGGGGTCTGCTTGAAATATGCTCTCCATATAAATAAAACCAGTTTATTTTAAAAAGTGGCTTCCTCTGCTAAAATTATCCAAGATATTCTCACTGAGGAAAAGCAGGAAATGGGCGCTTCCTGTTGTCATTACATAAAGGCTTTTAAACATCTGCTGTTTCTGGTGACAGCCGGTGTCTGTGACTCCGAGGGCTCCGAACACCCCACCCCGGGGTAACCCCAGCCTGTCCCAGAACGATGCTCTCCTGACGGCTTCCTCCGAGCTAGCTTCTGTCAGCCTTGGGATTGCTTTGAGTAGGGACTTTGGTGGGCGCTTGATGTTGCTTTGGCTTGGGTGGGCCTGAGGGAGGAAGGTGGCGAGGCCGCAGGGGAAACTGAGGGAGGCGAAGAGTGATTCCTGCAGTGGAAGAGGGAGTCCTGGAAAGTGTGGGGACCCGCCGCAGAGCCCCTCTGCCTGGGCCTCACTGTACTCGCTGGAGGTGATTACAGGGTACTAATTATGTGACTCCAGGAGCCATGCGCTGGGAAAAGGGACAGGGAACAGACCAGAAAAGCCACAAGAGACACTTGACACAGGTGAGGACATCATGGGACAAGTCACCCACAAAACTGGTGACAGGGGCTTACTGTGAGGTGGGAGGTGGGAACCAGGGCCTGGCAGTGGTGGGACCTCACTGTGAGGTGGGAACTGGGACCTGGGTGTGGTAAGGACTCTCTGTGAGGTGGGAACTGGGGCCTGGGTGTGGTGGGGCCTCACTGTGAGGTGGGAACTAGAGCCTGGGTGTGGTGGGGCCTCACTGTGAGGTGGGAACTAGAGCCTGGGTGTGGTGGGGGCTCACTGTGAGGTGGGAACTAGAGCCTGGGTGTGGTGGGGCCTCACTGTGAGGTGGGAACTGGGGCCTGGGTGTGGTGGGGGCTCACTGTGAGGTGGGAAATGGGGCCTGGGTGTGGTGGGGCCTCACTGTGAGGTGGGAAATGGGGCCTGGGTGTGGTGGGGGCTCACTGTGAAGTGGGAAATGGGGCCTGGGTGTGGTGGGGGCTCACTGTGAGGTGGGAACTGGGGCCTGGGTGTGGTGGGGGCTCATTGTGAGGTGGGGACTGGTGCCTGGGTGTGGTGGGGGCTTGCTGTGATGTGGGAACTGGGGCCTGGGTGTGGTGGGGGCTCACTGTGAGGTGGGAACTAGGGCCTGGGTGTGGTGAGGACTCGCTGTGAGGTGAGAACTGGGGACTGGGTGTGGTGAGGACTCGCTGTGAGGTGAGAACTGGGGACTGGGTGTGGTGGGGCCTCACTGTGAGGTGGGAAACTGGGGCCTGGGTGTGGTGGGGGCTCGCTGTGAGGTGGGAACTGGGGCCTGGGTGTGGTAAGGACTTTCTGTGAGGTGGAAACTGGGGCCTGGGTGTGGTGGGGCCTCACTGTGAGGTGGAAACTAGAGCCTGGGTGTGGTGGGAGCTCACTGTGAGGTGGGAACTGGGGCCTGGGTGTGGTAAGGACTCTCTGTGAGGTGGAAACTGGGGCCTGGGTGTGGTGGGGCCTCACTGTGAGGTGGGAACTGGGACCTGGGTGTGGTGGGGCCTCACTGTGAGGTGGGAACTGGGGCCTGGGTGTGGTGGGGCCTCACTGTGAGGTGGGAACTGGGGCCTGGGTGTGGTGGGGCCTCACTGTGAGGTGGAAACTAGAGCCTGGGTGTGGTGGGGGCTCACTGTGAGGTGGGAACTGGGGCCTGGGTGTGGTGGGGCCTCACTGTGAGGTGGAAACTAGAGCCTGGGTGTGGTGTGGGCTCACTGTGAGGTGGGAACTGGGGCCTGGGTGTGGTGGGGGCTCACTGTGAGGTGGGAACTAGGGCCTGGGTGTGGTGGTGGCTCACTGTGAGGTGGGAACTGGGGCCTGGGTGTGGTGGTGGCTCACTGTGAGGTGGGAACTGGGGCCTGGGTGTGGTGGGGGCTCATTGTGAGGTGGGAACTGGGGCCTGGGTGTGGTGGGGCCTCACTGTGAGGTGGGAACTAGGGCCTGGGTGTGGTGGGGCCTCACTGTGAGGTGGGAACTGGGGCCTGGGTGTGGTGGGGGCTCACTGTGAGGTGGGGACTGGTGCCTGGGTGTGGTGGGGGCTCACTGTGAGGTGGGAACTGGGGCCTGGGTGTGGTGGGGGCTTGCTGTGAGGTGAGAACTGGGGCCTGGGTGTGGTGGGGGCTCGCTGTGAGGTGGGAACTGGGGCCTGGGTGTGGTGGGGGCTCACTGTGAGGTGGGAACTGGGGCCTGGGTGTGGTAGGGGCTCACTGTGAGGTGGGAACTGGGGCCTGGGTGTGGTAGGGGCTCACTGTGAGGTGGGAACTGGGGCCTGGGTGTGGTGCGGGCTCACTGTGAGGTGGGAACTGGGGCCTGGGTGTGGTGGGGGCTCACTGTGAGGTGGGAACTGGGGCCTGGGTGTGGTAGGGGCTCACTGTGAGGTGGGAACTGGGGCCTGGGTGTGGTAGGGGCTCACTGTGAGGTGGGAACTGGGGCCTGGGTGTGGTGGGGACTTGCTGTGAGGTGTGGAACTGGGGCCTTGTCAGAATGAGGCTATAGGTTCAAGTCTTAACAGGAGAAGGCCCACTCCACCTCACCCCACCCCACTCCACCCCATAGTTTTGCTGGTTTAACTCTGGGATCTACATCGCCCAACCTTCTCATTCCCAGACAGAGAAACTGAAGCCCTGGAGATGTGAGCGCAGGCTACCTGTGGCGTTTCATATTGACTGCATTGATAGCATCCGCAATCATCTTGGGGTCAACTCTCTGGCCATGACTGTGAGGGATTTTCCAGGTTAGATGAAGTGGGAAAGTCCTCCCTGGAGGAGGGCGGCGTCTGTCTATGGGCTGGGGTCTCCGACTGAAGAACGAGGAGACAGTGACTGAGAACCAGCACTCTTCTCTCTCGGCCTCCTGACTGCAGATGTGATGTGCCCAGTGCCTCATGCCCCTGCCACGTGCCTTCTCCAAAACAGGACTCGGGTGGGCCTTCTTCCATTACGTTGCTTTGGTCAGGTGCTTTGTTTCATTAATGAGGGAAGGAACCGATACATCACCCGTGAGAGAATATCGGAAGGGCGTGTTAAAGCCGGTGCCCACCCCTCTGCTGTCACTCAAGGACGCTGCAGCTCCCAACTCCTTAGAAATTAAAATAACTTATTCTTGTGTGTGTGTGTGTGTGTGTGTGTGTGTGTGTGTGTGTGTGAGAGAGAGAGAGAGAGAGAGAGAGAGAGAGAGAGAGAGAGAGAGAGAGAGAGATTTAGATTTACATGCCACAGTGCATGTATGGTGGTCCGAGGACAGCTTTGTAGAGTTAGTTCTCTCCTTCCTCCGCCTTTACCAGAGTTCTAGAGATGAAGAGGATGGCTTACATGGTAAACAGCTTTATCCACTGAGCTCAGCCACCTTGCTAACACCGTAGCATGCATTTCTGCATACCCATCCCAGCAGGCCATGGGCGAGATGGGGTATGGGCCTGGATGACTGAGGGCAGTGGGCAGGAGGGTGGGCTGGTGGAAGGCCTGGTGGGTGTAGTGTGAGGCTTCTAGCAGCTGCCTCTGATCTGAAGATGTCAGAGCCTGGAAGGAAAGGGTCCCCAGGTCAACACCCATTCTGCAGACAGAAGATAAAGGCCCCAGAAAGCAGGTGGCTTGGTGGGGGCAAAGCTTGGACTTGTGTCCAGCTGGCCCTTGCCGGATCTGTGTTTGAAGCAAGAGCTCTAGTCACAATGCTGTCATCCAAAAGACCCAGGGGCTCAAGCCTTGCTCCAAGGTCTTGGGCCTGGATCTCTCCACAGGCTTCTCCTTCCTTCCAGCTCCTTTCTGTGGCATCTGAGCCGACTCTGGATCTGTCCATCCACTTCACAGTGGGACTTCGGGGATTATCCTGGTCTCTCAGGGCCCAATGTGCTCATTTATAACTGATGAGCAGGGAAGGACCTGGATGAGCCCGGGTTCAAATCTCCATGCACTACAGTAATTCTGAAATCCATAGCCAGCCTTTAAAACAGAAGACTCTTCTGGCGTGTTTGACTTCATGGAATTCTTAGCCGGTTCCACGCGTTACTGACTCCTCTGTAAGGATGTTTCCAAGGCTGGTAGGGGCGGGGTCAGTCTGGAGCTGGAGGAGACTGCATGGAAGGAAGTGCAGGAGAGGCTGGCGGGGCACGGGCAGGTGGCCTAGCGCACATCAAGACAAACCTCCGCCCAGTGATGTCCATAAGGTGATAATACATAACCCAGCTCTGGGAGGCCTGAGCCCGCTCACTGCTGGTGACAATCGCTGCTGTCCTGGGAGGCTGAAAGCCATCTTCAGGGACTGAGAGTTAGATAGACAGATCCCTGATAGGCAGACAGATAGGAAGAGGGGCTACAAAAAGATGATAAAGAGGCAAACTTTCTGAGAGAGAGAGAGAGAGAGAGAGAGAGAGAGAGAGAGAGAGAGAGAGAGGGAGAGAGAGAGAGAGAGAGAGAAACACTGCCAGAGAGTTAGGATCAAGACCATTCACTCTCATGCATTCATCCCACAGGCCCCTGCATATTCTGAAGGTCAGGCTGTTGCCAATACAGGGTCCTGAGACATGACTCAGCCGGGAAAGCCATTGGATAGCCTTAATTTTGGGCCACTGACCTATATGCTGGTTTTGGTGATCCTATGTATGCAGTCTGCTCCTTTACACTATCTCAGGGGCATGTGTGGGCATGGAGGAAGATACTGTTATGTCCAGGCTACTGATATGGCTCGGAGAGGTTATACAAGTGGCTCAATGCCACACAGCCCATTGGATCTCCAAGGCTAGCACATGGGAATCCAGGTCTGTCTGATCCCTGTGCTTACTCTGCATAGCTTCCAGGATGTAAAAGCCCATGTCTGTGACCTGGTTTCATGTGTTCTTTGGAAGACAAGAGACCTACAGCAGCAGGCGGGAGCCTGGAAGATAGCTCTTCACCTGTCTCCAAGAGAGCTCTGAGAGAGCAGGCAGTGGCCAGACGCCCAAAGAGAACACTATCAGCACAGGGTGGGGCAGAGCGGGGCAGGGTGGGGGGGTAGGGCGGGGCAGGGTGGGGGCAAGGCGGGGCAGGGTGGGGGCAGGGCGGGGCAGGATACTGAATCCACCATTGTTGTAGGAAGATGTTCCTTCTGGATACCAACACCGAATCTCACAGTCAAGGCCAACGAGGACCCCCGGAGTCTAAGGGGAGGAGCCAGAGCTTGCACCTGTTTCGGGCCCTGTGCTCTCTTGGTACCCTGGGTAAGGCGTATGCTTTGCCTGGCCATAGCACTAACATCTTTTCATGAAGCCTAATCTGGCACTGGCAGACACGTACCACACAGCTCTTCTTCTGTGACCATGACAGGCCTGGAGCTGGACGGCTCCCCCGGCACTTCTGATACCACCTTTATCCTTATCACGTGGGTGAAGTCACCTGACCCTTCTGTTGGGAATGTGACCAGTCATGAACTCGGAGTCTTGTCTCCCAGATGCCTGCTGAAGGCAGATTGTGGCTGTCATAGGAGGCTGGCCAGGGGGACTTATTGCCAAGTCACCTCTGGGCAGAACATTATGCCCTGGGTTCTTCTGGGAGAATGCCCTGTGTACCTAGCTGTAACGGAGGGTGTAGGAGAGTGTGCCCTGTGTGTCTAGCTATAATGGGGGCTTGGGATCCAGATCAGGATAATAGTACAGCCCATGGGGTAAGAGGCTTCTGCATCTAGGCAAGCCTTACACCTGTCCCTAGGCAGTCATGAAGGAAGCACCCTTGGTGACTGGGGGGACAGTATGAATACTGTTCTCAGTCAGAGCAGCACCTGTGTGGGGAGTCCTTCCCAGGTCCTTCTGAGTAGACAGTCGCTAAGCATGGCTACGTTGGTTTTAGAGTAGAAATGTTTGAGAGCGGAAGGGTCCTGATCCTGTCACATGGGGACCTGAAGCCTAGAGTCGAGCAGACAGAGCTCCCGGGTTCCCCAAGGTTGCTGGCGTCAGGGCCTACCTCAGGTCGCACTGGGTCTTCGATGCCCACCACGCAGATGCACGTGAGTTCGTTGAGAATGTCGTTCTCGTTGTCCCAGTCAGGCTCGGGGCTGCTGGGGAAGTCACGGTAGGCCACACAGATGGTACGGAGCCCATCACAGGCCATGGGCTCGATCACCTTCTTAACCATCTCATCTCTGTCTCGGGGCCGGAACACACGGGCCTCCCCTGCCCCACTGAGGATCTTGCAGCACCTGGGGGTGGGAAGGAAAGGGTATGAATGAGGCCCACCTACCTTGGCCATTAAATGCCCACCAGATCTGTTTCCCATGATGCCTCAATGCATGCAGCAGGTCTGGAGTGCGTCCAGGTGGCCTTTTACAATATTTGCCCCAGGCCCCTCAGCTGTCTGCTTTGTGCAGTGTTTGGGAGGTTCCACTTGCCAAGACAAGCCGTACCATACATGAGATAGCTTGGGAAGCCCTAAACCCAGCCTGGTGTTTTTCTGCCTTGCTTGGGTATTGGGCTTACCTGGGGAGCATCTAATAAAACAAAGGTGTGGGCCAGCCTTCATGGTTCCAATCGGAACGGTCTGGGGTAAGACAGGAATCAGCGGCCTGTTGTCCATTCCTTCCCTCCTATCCTTTCTTTCTTTTTTCTTTCTTTCTTTCTTTCTTTCTTTCTTTTTTTTTTTTTTTTTGGTTTTTCGAGACAGGGTTTCTCTGTGTAGCCCTGGCTGTCCTGGAACTCACTCTGTAGACCAGGCTGGCCTCGAACTCAGAAATCCACCTGCCTCTGCCTCCCAGAGTGCTGGGATTACAGGTGTGCGCCACCACGCCTGGCTTCCCTCCTATCCTTCTTGCCCTCTCTCTCTGAGAGAGGGTCTCAATGGAGGCCAGGCTGGCCTCGAACTCTGTGATCCTCCTGCCTCTGCTTCCTGAGAGCTGGGATTAGTGTGTACTACCATGCCCAGCTTCTCTTTTTCCTTTCCTTTCCTTTCCTTTCCTTTCCTTTCCTTTCCTTTCCTTTCCTTTCCTTTCCTTTCCTTTCCTTTCCTTTCCTTTCCTTTCCTTTCCTTTCCTTTCCTTTCCTTTCCTTTCCTTTCTTTTCATTGAGGTGACTCTAACGTACTACAAGTCAAGGTTGAAAATCTCTGGGCTTGACCAATGTACAAATGGGGAAACTGAGGTGTGGGGGGTCAGGGTGGGGGGAAGTGACTGGCTTAGGTCCAGCCTGCATGGGGATGGCGATGTGTGACACAGACACGCACAGCTGTGCAGGGGGCGGGGCTTACTTTTTGAGCACGATCTCCGAGGCACCCTTGCTGTACATGCGGAAGCTCTCGTCAGGCATCTTGATGACGGTGCTCATGGACTTGCGCACGGAGTTGAAGGTGTACACCTTATACAGCTTCTCCTCTGGCATCTGGCTGCGCACCGGCTCGTAGTCCTGCCTCAAGTCCAGCACAAAGCCCAGCAGGCCGCACTCTGTCTTGTTGCCCACCTGCCGGGGCAGGGCGCCCTCTTTTTCTGGGGGCTGTGGAGAAAGGTGGGTGGTTTGTGCAGGGCAGGACTCACCACAGAGGAGTCGCTGACCTGGTTATCATTTTGACCCCGAGGCTGCTGCATGGCTGAGCTTCCCCGGTGGTTAAGATGTGGGCCTCTGAGACATTCCAGGCCAGTCCTGGTTCTGGGGCTAGTCAGTAAGAATTTTTTTTTAAAATTATGGATCATTTCTGTTCTAGTTTGCTTTCCATTGTGATAAAAACGATAACTAAAAGCAACTTGGGGAGAAAAATGCTATATTTTAGCTTACATGTCCTGATCATAGTCCATCGTTAAGAGAAGCCGGGGCAGGAGCTCAAGGCAGGGACCTGGATCAGGAACTGCAGCAGAAGCCACGGAGGGCGCCGCCTAATGGCTTGCTCCCCATGGCTTGCTTAGCGGCTCTCTTACCCCACTGAGGGCAATCCAGGGATGGCACCTCCCATATTAGTCTTTAATCATGAAAAAAAAAATGCCCAAAAGCTTGCTCACAGGCCATCTGATGGAGGCACGCTCTCAGCTGAGGTTCCTCTACCTAGGTGACTCTAGCTTGTGTCACATCAGCATAAACCAAACAGCACCTTATACAGTATAAAAAAGTCAATGATATAAGACATTGATGTCTTAGCCGGGTGTGGTGGCGCACGCCTGTAATCCCAGCACTTGGGAGGCAGAGGCAGGCGGATTTCTGAGTTCAAGGCCAGCCTGGTCTACAGAGTGAGTTCCAGGACAGCCAGGACTACACAGAGGAACCCTGACTCAAAAAAAAAAAAAAAAAAAAAAAAAAAAAAAAAAAACCAACAACAACAACAACAAAAAACCCTAAAATTAGCTGTCTTTATAAGTGCTTCAAACTCTTCTCATGTTTTGCGATCGGGTCTGTCTCATGTAGCTCAGGCTGAATTTGAACTTGCCACACAGCCAATCATGTCCTTAAACTCCTGATCCTCTTGCCCCCGGGTCCCAAGTGCTGAGATTACAAGTGTGTGACAAAATGTCTAGCAAGTTCTTTCTTTCTTTCTTTTTTTTTTTTTTTTAAGTTGAATCCCTCTCTGTACTTCTCATCTGCAGAATTTACCATTTGACCCAGCACTGGTCCCGATCTTTAATTTGTGTGTAATCATCACTGGGTGTGTATGGTGGCATTTTAAGGTTGTTTTAAGGTAACTGCTGATGAAAACTAACACAGGAGGTCCTCCGGGATTCTCACAGCTTCTCCCAATGGTAGCCTCTCACATCCCCATAGCAACAGAATCATAGCAAGGCAGGGACACAGATACAATCAAAGCAACCTCATCCAGACCCACATGCATACATGTGTGCTTGCTTCTTTATCAAGGCATGGCATGAATTCCTGGAGGCATCCCGGGGTCTAAGGGCGAGAGTTTATCACGTGCTCTTGTCTCTTCCTTGACAGTCATAGGTTGTGTCTAACCACCAGTTTCCACACCTCTGATCGCCTCATCTCTGCTTTGCTTTGGTGCTGTGCTAGAGATCACATACAGATCTTTGTACATGCTTTACCACTGAGAGGCATGTCAAGTCATGTCAAGCCCATGTCAGTCATGCCAAGCATGGTACATACACGAAAGCATACAGGACGTCATAGATGGAGGACCATGCCTTTCAGTCCATGGTGTGGGTGGACCTTCTTCATTATTATGATTTAAGTTAGAACATACAGAAGAGCTATTTCTGTTATATCAGAAAACAATTTGACTGACAGGGCTGGAGAGAGATGGCCTACCTGTCTAGTGCCTCACATCAACGTGAGGACCTGAGTTTGAACCCCCAGCACCCATGGGAAAGCATGGGCGTGGCAGCATGTACTTGTAATGCCAGCGCTGGGGAGTCAGAGACAGGAGACTCTGAGCTTGCTGGCCAGACAGCTGAACAAAATTGGTGAGCCCATCTTCTGTGAGAGACTCTGTCTCAAAAAGTAAGGTGAAGCCAGGTGTGGTGGTGCACACCTTTAATCCTAGCACCGGGAGGCAGAGGCAGGTTGAGCTCTGTAGGTCTGAGGCCAGCTTGCACTATATAGTGGGATCCTGTCTCAATCAATCAATCAATCAATCAATCAATCAATCAATCGATCAATCAATCAAAATCAATCAATCACAATTGAGGAAGGTATCTGGTATCAACACCTGGCACACACACACAGTGGCCTTGAGTGGGCATGTAGCTGTGTCTTGCTTGTTGAAGGCTGCCTATCGGGAGGCTGAACCCTGGTCCCACTCAGTACTCCACGGTTTGTTCGAGACGCTGGTTAGTTTTGCTGCTCCAGCGTGCTCCTTTTAAACTGCTCTCCAAATAAACATGACCGACTCATCCTTTCTCCTGGTTCCTCTCTCTTTCCCTCCTCTCCACTTGCCCCTTTGGCACGTCATCCTCCAGCACCTGCTGGTCCTATAACTGCATCTCCTGTCCTAGAGGCTTAGAAAAACATGGGCTGCTCCTCAAGAGTCCCCTTCCCTTCCCTGGTGGGCAAAGTCCTTCTCTTCCTTAAGGACAAACTCAAATATCTCCTTGGATTTAAAAACAGCCAGCATGGGTCCATCTCTTGTATTTTTAATTTCCTCCAAGTTGCCAGGTCAAGCATGGAGCCCAGCACATAGTAGGTGCTTACCTACTATTTGCTGATGACTCAAGGTAGACTAGTTGGCCGGGAAAGATGTAGGACATGTGGGTCAGTTGGAGATGCTTGCGCACGGGCACTAGGGCTGGGGTGAACAAGGGGCTGTTGGGAGTGCAGCTCTGCAAATGCACACACTCCCTCCAGCACCCCACCCCCGACACCCACCTACCCATCTCACTAAAAATTGCCACCGTGCAGCCACTTGGCTGGTGGGCCTTCCGGGACAGTGATGGCTGCTGGAGCGAATCCTAGGTCTAGAGCTGCTTGGAGAGGAACAAATAGCAATGGTTATATCTGTGTCCCCTCAGATCTACCCCAGAAGTGGCTTTGCCTGGGTCTCAGACCAGTCCTGCAAAAGGGGCTTTTTGAATCCCTACCCTCACCCTCCTTGATATTGCCAAGACAGCATCCGAGGCAAGAAAAAGGAGTCGAGATGCCAGCCTGGGGGCTTGAGAGATGAGCTCAGCAGTTAAAAGTGCTCAGTGTCTAATCACGAGGCCAGAGTTTGGCCCCCAGAGCCCATCCTGAGCAGCTCACAAATGCCTAGGACACCAGCTCCTAGGGATCTGACGCCCTCCTGTGACCTCTACAGGCACCTGCAAACACACGTACACGCACACCTAAACAAACATATATACATACCCACCCGTGGAGCACAGAAGTAAAACACAATAAAGTTCATAATAAAAAACAAAAAAGATGCTAGCCTGTGCCTGCAGCTCAGGGCTAGGGTGACTGCTCCGTCATTGGTGGGGCGTCTTTCTGGCTTCCTATCTCCACTCTTGAAGCCTTGGTTGAGGCCTGGGGAGCAGACTAGAGCTATGTAGGGAGACAGACATTGAGAGGCGGTGACCCCAAGACCCACGGGTGTCAAGAAGGATAGAGCACTTCAAACACGCACACAGCTTCCCCATCTGTGAAACCGAGGGTTTGGAGCATGAAAAACAGCAGTCATCTCCACATCGGCGGGCATAGTGAGGGAGGGTGGAGCGGAACTGAGCGGCAGGTCCCTCCATGGCTGACCTAGTGCCTAGGACAGGCACAGGGATCAGAACATCTCCCTGGCCGCCTCAGCCCTGCCAACCTGAGCCTCAGCACCACGTGCCGTGGAGAAACCCCCACGCTCAAGTCAGGGGAAGCAGACAGTTTTGAGACAACTTCACATTGAAAATGAACTTGAGATGATAAATTCCAAGGACATCCCTTTGGCTCACTAAATGCAGTTAGGTCGCACTTTAAGAACTAGTTTTATAACTAACTTTCTGGTGATTTCAGAGTTTTATGTGTTTTCTACAACAGCATTCCACCCCTCTGCTAATGAAAGAAAACGACGATACAGAGGCCTTAAATAAAAATACCTAATTACTTATTTGCCCAAGAGAGCCGAGCAGCCGTGCCTGTCAAGCACCCAGCATTTTATTACCCTCTGTGAAATATTTTAATTTTCCTCTAAAAGGATTTCAAACAATCCAGTGTTGCAAATGGCAGAGCTGCCTCCCCCGTAATTCAATTTGTTTCTCTGAACTTGAGCTCTGAGATCGCCTACGTGCGTTATTAAGAAGCAGTTGCCCTCCCCTCTTCGCTCTTGACTTTATTCTTCCTGACAAACTCTGGGGTTTTGCTCCAGCTGCAGGAGGTGTCTGTACTCTGGGGCTGGGACTGCTTGGAGGGAGGGGCCTCAGCTCCCCTCCCCCTTCCCCAGGGAGGGGAAGAAATAAGCCGCTCTGGCTGCACCCCTGCCGAAGCCAGGACTGGACTGCTGCAAGTATGTTGAATCAGTTCCACAGCTCCCCACCCCTGCTTGGATGTTAAGCCCCTGAGCCATTCAGGGTGAGGCCATGGGCCTATCATAGCTGGGCCAGTCAGCGCTTCTGTCTTTTGGTGCTGGGGAGTGAATTCAGTGAAAATCAATACAAGATGTGTTGAAGAGCTACAAACAATAAATACAGTTAGAAAAAAAAATAGGATTGAGGGCTTGGTGAGATGACTCGGCCAGTGAAGGCGCCTGCCGCCAAGTCCGAAGACCCGAGTTCAAGTCCCAGAAGCCACATGGTGGAAGGAGAGAGCTGACTTCACAAAGCTGCCCTCTGACCTCCTCAAGTATGCCACAGCATCTGCACTCACACCCAGCACACACCCACGCCCATGAACATATAAAATTAAAACCAAATACATCACCCCATACCCATTATGATGTTACTATTAAGTAACAGACGCTTCTAGAAATATCATATGTCAGCAAGAATGTGGAGTGCCCAGAACCCTTGTACAGCGTTGGTCGGAACATGAGATGATGCAGACGCTGCAGAAAGCTGGAAGCCCCTGAAACACTTGATCTAGAGAATCTGTGTCACACAGCAAAGTGTACTTCTGGACATGTTCTTAAAACAGTGGCTGACAGGGACTCAAGTGACCTTAGTGCATTCACATCCATGGTAACAGCCGTGGAGGCAACAGGCAGCTGGATGGAAACACAGACTGTGGCTTACACACATTGTGGAATAGTTCCAGTCTTAAATGGAAAGACATTCTGACATCTGCTATTATACCGGTGAAGCTGAGGACTGGTGAGAGAAATCAGCCAGACAATGGTCTGATCTTAAGAGGCATTAACTCCTAGAGATGGAGGGTTGAGTGACCGCCTAGAGGTCAAGGAGGGGTGACAGAAGCTGGTGTCACTGTGGCCGGAGGTTCAGTTTTGCAAGACAACAAGTTTATGGAAGGGTCACAGCCATGGGAATGCGTGTGATCCTACTAGCACATGTGCTTAAAGATCCAAAAGTCAAGATGGCTAAAATGGTCCATCTCATGGTATACGTGCTTTATTACAATGAGGGAAAATAACCAAGCAAACTCCATGGTAACCGCTTTTCTGAATATTAAGCACCCCCTAAGGGTCAAAAACTTCTTATTGACTGACACTGTTAGGAGGTGATAGAGCAGAGTAGGTATCTTAGAGTCACCGAGTGTCTCCCAAAGGGGGACACTCTAGGATGACAGTTCCCTCCTGATTGCTTTGGCTACCTGCCACCATGATGACTGGCTCTCGCTGCCATATGTATATCCCCACCACAATTTGTGGTCTCACCACAGGCCCAGAGCAAAGGCCCCACTGATCACAGACGGAAACCAACCAAAATGACCTCTCCCTTGGTCCCTGGTTTCTCTTGGGCATCTGTTACATAGACATCAAGGTTGATAAAATGCAATTTGGTTATTGTCCACATGACTGGCTTCCTGGGACTAAAGCATCATCCTCAAGGACAGACACTGGCAATGGAAGCCCCTCCTTCGCCATCTGGATTAGTCACCAGACATGGCCCTTTCACTCCGAGTTGCCTCCGTTTCCTGCTGAGCCAGTTGCTCACAGGCCCTTCAGGCTGCATCCTCATGGCTCCTGTGGGGCTGCTGTGCCCATTGTACAGCTGTGGGCTCTGAGGCCCTAGGAGGGGTGGAGTTGCTCGCGCGCAGTTGAGCCAGGACCTGTCCCTGGATCTGCACCCACAGCAACTGTTGGTGGCTCCTGCCTACCTCTGGAACGCTGTCACTGAAAGTGACAGGTGGATTGTACACTGGACTCAGTTCTGCCTGCTTCCAGCACCGTGGACCAGCCAGAGACCAACTATACAGTTGATTGATAAATCCACTGTCTGTGTGGAGTGCTGCCAACAGGAGAACAGGTAGGGTGAATTTTGGCACAATTTGTCCTCCAGAATTGTCACCTAAGGGCCTGCCTCCCCAAGAACATCTAAGATACCAGTTTCCAAGGTGACTAAGCCATCCAGTGAGCCCCACCAGTGAGCCACAAGATCTCTCTGAAAGGGTGGGGAACAGGAGGGTGATCAGGTGTCCAGGACACAAGAGTCCCGAGGACATGGGAAACAAAATCCATGGGGACCTTCCCTAACTCCCTACACTACATACACACTGCTCACATGTGTGTCCTGCTCATATGGACTGAGATCTGTCATGTGAACAGTATGTGGTGTGCTTTGATGGCATACAGTATATAAGTGAATGGTGTACCCAGTGGCTGAGAGGGGTGTGTTATATATTACCAGTGATTATTATGCACACTCTGTGGTATATAGGATGTGTATGCTGTGGAATGTGTGTTGTATGTGCTGGATGACGGTGTGTGGCATGTATATGTACTGTGCTTTGTACCATGTGCTGTGCTGTGCAGTATGAATGGCATGAATAAATGGGGTAGATCTTGTACATTCTGTGTGCTGTTCTTTGTGATGTATTATATGGGGTTGTGGGGAAAATGTACTGTGTATTGTATAGCATTTGTTGTGTGTGCTGAGCTGTAAGGTATGCATATGATGGGTATTACATGTTATGGTATCCTATGTTACATGTAATGTGTAGCACCATGTAGTATGTGTCTTGGCATGATAATGTGTGGTGGTCTGAGATGTGCATTGATGTGAGTTATGTGCTGGTGTGAGGAGTGTACTGGTATGAAGTGTGTGCTGGTGTGTGCTGGTGTGAGGAGTGTGCTGGTGTGAGGAGTGTGCTGGTGTGAATTGTGTGCTGGTGTGAGTTGTGTGCTGGTGTGAATTGTGTGCTGGTGTGAGTTGTGTGCTGGTGTGAGTTGTGTGCTGGTGTGAGGAGTGTGCTGGTGTGAAGTGAGTGCTGATGTGAGGAGTGTGCTGGTGTGAAGTGAGTGCTGGTGTGTGCTGGTGTGAGTTGCATGCTGGTGTGAGTTGCGTGCTGGTGTGAGCTGTGTGCTGGTGTGAGATGTGTGCTGGTGTGAGGTGTGTGCTGGTGTGAGGAGTGTGCTGGTGTGAGGAGTGTGCTGGTGTGAAGTGTATGCTTTGTGTGCTGGTGTGAGTTATGTGCTGGTATGAGGAGTGTGCTTGTGTGAGGAGTGTGCTGGTGTGAGGGGTGCGCTGGTGTGAGGGGTGTGCTGGTGTGAGGAGTGTGCTGGTGTGAGGAGTGTGCTGGTGTGAGGGGTGTGCTGGTGTGAGGAGTGTGCTGGTATGAGGAGTGTGCTGGTGTGAAGTGTGTGCTTGTGTGTGCTGGTGTGAGGGGTGTGCTGGTGTGAGAAGTGTGCTGGTGTGAGGAGTATGCTGGTGTGTGCTGGTGTGAGGAGCGTGCTGGTGTGAGGAGTGTGCTGGTGTGTGCTGGTGTGAGGTGTGTGCTGGTGTGTGCTGGTGTGAGGGTTTGGGTGTGCAGGTGTAGTAGTGTGGGGCACAGGTGGAAGGGTGGGATGCTGAGATTACTCGCTCTGTCAGAACTCGGATCCCCATCTGGGGTCCTTTTCTCTTTACATCTTTCCTCAGAGGTCCTGTTTGGAAAAGATGAAGACCAGGATTGCAGCTGAGTTTAATAAGGTGGCTCCTGTCATTTCACCCACCCCAAGCCACCACCTCCTTCATGCCTGCCATCTCTTCACACCGAGAGATCTTGGCCAGAGTCTAGCTGCAGCATGTGGTGTGACTAGAAGCCGTTGAGTCTCCCTGGAGATAGACTGGACCCTGGCTCTGAAGCCAGGATCTGGTTCAGGGGCGTCTCTCCCTCCCACAGGCACCTCACGCTTGCTCCCTCGGCCTCCCTATCCCCGGCCTGGCCCCATGACTCATGGCGGTACAATCAGCAAATCCTTTCTACCATTTAGGCATGTTTCTCAGGCTCCCTGGTCAGGTGGCATGGCAGCCACCGTAGGAACAGGCCCCCTGGGACTTCTAACAAGGCACGCTGGGCTCATCTGTTCAGAAACTACCCTGTCGGGGCTGTGCTCCTTCTCATCCAGGTTGGGTTCCGGAGAGACTCATTTTCTCTCCATAGTTCATGGAGGCTCTGGGCTCTCACACGGCTTCAGCTCCACACACAGCCGTCCTCTGTGTAATACTCAGATGTTCAGAACCAGGCCTGCCGGCTTTGAAGAGCCCACGCCTGCTCTGGAGCTCCCACCAAGGCAGGCGTGAACGTGGGCGGAAGAGCAAGTCTTTCTAAGAAGGCAGAGAGCCTTTTGAATCGGAGGAAAGCCACTTCCATTGGAACACTTGACTGCGTCTCTGAGAAGGACAGGGTGACAAGAAGCCAGAAGTCTTGAGGGTCAAAGAGCTGGAGACTACAAAGGCAGCGGCCTGTGTGTAAAGAGCTCTCGATAGGATTTCTGAGGCAGGGAAGCAATTTGTGACAAAAAGATGACTCATGCAGATTTCCTTGGCGGTCAAGTCCAGATCGCAGCCATGCACGGAAGAGCGGAAGGAAAGCGGCCCTGCTCTCTGAAGGGATGGTGCCTGAGCTCCAGGCTGGCCTGCAGGGCCTCTCCCAGCCTCCCTGCCTGCCCCCTCAGCCCACACATACCCATCTGTACTTCAGTGGGTCTCCTGAGGACTGGGGGTTGGGGAGACTGTCAGGGGCTCATCTGTGGCCTAAAACCCCGAAGCTCTGAGCTTCAGCTCACATCCTCATGTTTCCAGAAGGAGTTGAGTATCTCTGGATTTGAGGGTCTCTGTGGGGCTGTGCTTGCCTGGAATGCCATGGCCCCTCTGCCTGTCGGAGCGTTCCTCTGGATTCTCGGGGCCCTCTGCTGTGGGGTATCCGGGAGCTGCTGTAAATCTCATCCTGTCTTAAGACCTTCTAGAGTCCTGGGACTACAGGCGTGAGCATCGAATCTGGTTCACGCAAAGCTGAGGATTGAATCCAGGGCTTCCTGAGTGCAAGGCTCGCATGTAGAGAGGATTTCTTTTTCTTTTTTTTTGTAGAGAGAATTTCTTATGTATGCATCTCCTGCCAATTAAATGCCGTTGGCCCATTGGCTTCCTCAGGGAAGAGGGAGGGGGAAGCTCGGGTACAGAGAGAGGAGTTCTAGGATAGAGTCAGGTGTGGGAGAGATTAGCCCCAAACTCCGAGGAAGACGGTCACGTGAACCTGAGGAGATGTAACCAGCCACGGGCAGGATTGGAATAGAATAAACGGGATAACTGAGTTACGAGCCAGTGGGAACAAGCCAAAGCTTTTGGCCTAGGCAATTATTGATACATAATTCACTCTCAGAGCCGTTATTTCAGGAACTTGGTGCGGGTGGAAAAGCCTGTGGTCACAGGAGCGCTGTACCTGCTGAGCTGCCCCCAGGCTCTGCTCGTTTGGTTTCTAAAGAATAAAAGATACATGCAAATCAAGAGGTCTCTGGATTACCGAATGCAGCCTTGGGATCCAAAGGCAGTTTTGGAGGAGAGCAGTGGGGAGGCAGCAATCGAGCCCTGGTGCTGCCTTGGTCTGGATTTGGGGTTCATATCCACCTTTTGCTGCCATGGAAAGAGCTATGGGGACGTTCCTGAGACTCCTGCCACTTCACTATCAAGCAGTCACCGGCCAGTGTAGCCGTCCACCTAGGCACAGTCTTCCTCACCTCCAGCCATCCAGTCACTCACCCATGCTCATGCACCCATCCATGTTTTACATTCACTGATTCCTATCCACCATTCCAACCATCTACCCACCTACCTACCCACCTACCCATTTCCATCCATCCATCCATGTCCAATCATTCATCTGCCCACATCTATCCATCTACCTACCTAACCACCCACATCCATTCCATTCTGCTACCTATGCACTTAGAACAACCCATATCTATTTATCCATCTATCCACCCACCCGTCCACCCGTCCATCCATCCATCCCTCCATCCATCCATCCATCCATCCACCCATCTATCTGCATACATGTCCATCTATCCAACAGTCCATCCATCTGCCCACCATATCCTTCCATTCATTCCCCACTCATATTCCTCAGTCTACTCAACATCTATCAAAATCCATCCACCCCTCATCTGTCCACTCACAACCTTCTATCCATCCACTTACCTACCATAGCATCACTTTCTCCCTCCTTCCTTCCCTCTACATCAGCCCACTGATCATACATTTATTTTCCTATAAAGTCACTTATCCCACCTCATCTAGTATTCCTCGGAAGTCTATCCCAGTGGACCAGAGCTTACTTAATTGCTGCTCACTGTTAAAGAGCAGACGGCCTTCAGGAGACACCAAGGACACAGAGCAGCTTAGCACATGGAGAGTCCCTGGCCAGAGCCCCATGTCCTGTCCAAGCTTTGGTTCAACACAGTATCTTTGGAGCGACACTGTATGTTTCCTGCCATGTCCTTTTGCGTGATCCAGTCTGTCCTCCAGTGTGGAGCACCAACCTTGGCTTGCAGGGGAGATGGATGTGCTGGGTAGGTTTTAACTTGATATGCACAGTTGTCATTTGAGAAGGGAAAATTTCCATGTCTTTGCTTTTTTAAAAAATTTTTTTTTTATTTATTGAAAAGGGAAGTAAAGGAAAGTAAAAACACTTTATGATAAAATTACAGATTTACAGGGAAAATATTTCAGATAAATACGTTAAAATTGACAATTTTCATGGAAAATTAAGGAGTAAAGTGGTAGACATGTAAAACATTGCTAAATTAATTGAAATATGGGATAGAAATATTTTATGATAGAATAAAAGATTTATGTGGAAAATATTTCTGATAAAATTGTAGAAAAATATAGAAAAATATGTTAGAATTGAAGATTATCATGGACATTTTTATATAGATATAATAATGGTATTCCTAAGTTGATTAAAAGTAGAATTATAAGAGTATTCCTAAGTTGATTAAAAGTGGAATTATAAACATGTTTTGATAAACTTGAAGATTTACATGGGAAGTATTTCTGATAAAATTGTAGAAATATATAGAAAAACCTTAAAATGAAAGGTTATCATGGAAATTATATAGATAAGATGATAGGCATAAAGATAATTCTAAGTTGGTTGAAGGTGGAATTATAGACATTTTCAGATAACATTGAAGATTTACATGGAAAATATTTCTGGTAAAATTCACAGCACATAATAATCAAAACACCAAATTCACTAAACAAAGAAAGAATATTACAAGCAGTAAGGGAAAAAGGGCAAGTAACTTATAAAGGCAGACCTATCAGAATCACACCAGACTTCTCACCAGAGACGATGAAAGCTAGAAGATCCTGGGCAGACCTCATACAGACCTTAAGAGAACACAAATGCCAGCCCAGGCTACTATACCCAGCAAAACTCTCAATCATCATAGATGGAGAAACCAAGATATTCCATGATAAAACCAAATTTGCACAATATCTGTCCACAAATCTAGCCCTACAGAGGATAGTTGATGGAAAATGCCAACGCAAGGAGGGAAACTACACCCTAGAAAAAGCAAGAAAGTAATCTTCTTCCAACAAACCCAAAAGAAGATACCCACACAAACATAAAAGTAACATCAAAAGTAACAGGAAGCAACAATCACTATTCCCTAATATCTCTTAACAACAATGGACTCAACTCCCCAATAAAAAGACATAGGCTAATGAAATATTTCTCATGTAAATCTTGAATTTTATCAGAAAATATTTGTAATTCTCCTTTTAATTAATTTAGCAATTTATGTCTACCATTTTATCTGCATTAGTTTTCATGATAATCTTCAATTTTAATGTCTTTCTATATACTTCCTCTATTTTATCAGAAATGTTTTCAATGTAAATCTTCGACTTTATCACAAATGTTTCTAATTCCACCTTCAATTAATTTAGAAAGCAGTTTTTACATCAACCATTCTTTATGTAAAATTTTCCATGAAATTTTAATGCTTTTGTTTTTTAAGAGACAGGGTTTCTCTGTGTAGCCCTGGCTGTCCTGGAACAAACTCTGTAGACCAGGCTGGCCTTGAACTCAGAGATCCATCTGCTTCTGCCTCCCGAGGGCTGAATTTAAAGTTATGTGCCACCATACCTGGCTTGGGGAGAGGGACTTTCAATTGAAGAAATGCCTTCCTAAAGTTGGCCTACAGGTGTGTATACAGTGCATTTTCTTAATGATTAATGCGGGAGGGGCCAGCACGTGGCGGGTGGAGCCACCCTTGGGCTGGTGGTCCTGGGTGCTGTAAGAAAGAAAGATGAGCGAGCGGTGGGTGAAGAAGTCAGTAAGCAGCGCTCTTCTATGGCCCCGGCATCAGCTCCTGCCTTGACTTCCCTCAGTATGGACTGTTACCCGGAAGTGTGAGCTGAATAAACACTTTCCTTCCCAAGTTGCCACTGGTCAGAGTGTTTTATCACAGCAACAGAAACTCGTGAAGAAAGTGGACTTCTGTCTCTTCTTGGGGTTCACCTGGACCAGGAAAAGAACGCCCAAGGTGCCCTTAGCCTTATGTGGATGGAAGGGCCTGGGTATGAAGCTAACCCTCTGGACTCCAGGCCTTTTCCAGAACCAGCAGAGGGGTTGGGGATTGTTGGTTGGAGCTTCTAATTTGTGCCTTCTCATGGAGCAGGTATCTTTAGAGCCTGGCGTTGTCCCTAGCTGCCTGTCAGGCTTTGGGAAAGACCCCTTTCCCGAGCAGGGCAATGCCCAGTGTCTGGTGGTTTCTCAATCTCTGCTTTATTCCCAATGGAGTGCGCTTAGCAAGGGGATTCATTGATGGGCCAAGACAGCAGTTCTACCGCACGCTGGCCACATGCCAGGCCTGGAGCTGGCACCCACCACTCACAAACTTGCTGTCTGCCGCAATCCAGTCTTTTCTCCTGAGAAGACTGAGGAATAGAGAAGTTGAGTAACTTTTTCATTCACACAGCTAGGGAGGGGTTCGAGGCCAGGCAGGCATTGGTATCTTAACTATCTCCCACTTATACCGTTAGCCCCTATGCTAATGGATGTTAGCCCGTGCAAAGAGAACTGTATGGACAGAGAGCATTGTTTTACAGGCACAGGGGTCCTTGTGACCCAGCAAGCTTTGTGACACAGCAAGGGAACCCGTTACCTAAGAGATAAGTGACCTCCTGACTTGTGTTGCAAATCTAGTACCCCAGGTCCTGGGTCCTGGCAAGAATGAAGATATTCTAAAATACTGGTCCTCAACTTCTGTAATGTTGTGACCTTTTAATATAGTTCCTTATGCTGTGGTGATCTCCAACCATAAAATTATTTTCATTATTGCTTCATAATTGTAATTTTGCCACTGTTATGAATTGTAAGGTAAATATCTGGTATACAGGATATCTGATATACAACCCTTGTCCTTCAATTCCCAAAGGCATCACGACCCACAGGTTGAGAACACATGTTCTGAAGGGACACATGTATCCCTCCCTCTGGCTTATCAGACTACTGAAATGACAGATGTGAAGAAACTGGAAATTTCCCCAGGACTCTTCGACTGTGAGAAGAAAAAGGCAGAAGCCTGGTGCTAGCCAGGGGGGTGGGCTGGGCTTGTTTTCTGAAAAAGATCTCACACAGTTCTTCTGACCTGTCAGACCCTGGCACGAGACGGGAGTCCAGACAATGGTGGACCGGCAGTGGGGGTGGTGGTGGGAGGGGATGACGCCCTGACCGGGGCTGTCTATGAATACCTCTTGCCTTCTGTTTAAACAAACCCTGTCGGGGTTGGGGGAGGAGTGGGTCTCCTTTTGTCCCTCTTCCCAATATGGCTGCATTGAGCAGATCTCACTCCCTCTTCCCGCTTTCCTCCGTTAAGCTTGTCTTGGGCCTACTGAGGTTGAGTGGGCAAACCTGGCTTGTAAGGACGCGGTCAGTATGTAGACTCCGCCCCTAACTCTGCTTCTTCCCCAGCCTCGGCAGCTGCACCTTCACCCTGGGTAGACTGTTGACCTCTGACCTTGATGCCACCCACACACAGCTTCAGCCCATCTCATCAGAAGACACCAGCAGAGTTCCCTACCAGCCCCCCTGGAGACTCACCACTGAAGCCAGAGGCTTCCGTGCAGTCCTCTAGACAGAGCCCCCAAACTCCCTCTGACTATGAAGGACACACACAGGGGCCTCCCTCCCAGCCCACTCCATGGGCCTGTGCCCACGTGGCCACCCTCCACCACCCTGCTTTGGGACTGCC